>QMIH01002845.1:40222-52023 GCA_003987875.1 Clarias batrachus
CACAGGGGAGGAGCAGTCAGCAGTGTATGATCTGAAACAAAATCCTGCTGAAACAGTGTAGGAATTGCTGTTGAACCAAATTGCCCAGTGTGTGTGTGTGTGTGTGTGTGTGTGTGTGTGTGTGTGTGTGTGTGTGTGTGTGTGTCTTCTCCCTCAGTGGTCTGAGATATTCCCACCTGGTGTCATTACCACTCTTATCTCCTTGCCAGCCCCAACCAAAGTCAGGAACACAGCCCACCTGTGCCCGTCTGATAAAATAAAYATCATGCAGAGCTGCAGTCATTGTCTATTCCTCTTTTGAACCTGAGCTCAGTTCTATTCCTTCCTCTCTTTTTCCTCTTTCCACCCCACACTTCCACTTTCTACCCTTTTCCCTCTATAATCCTGACAGGAGACCAAAAATCAGAATGAATTAGAGTTCAGACCAGACTATCTGACCCTTCTCCACTCTGACCACAAATCAGAATGAACAGCCATTCTGAATTTTTTACAGCACTTTAGAATCAATCATGGTTTGTGTCATTTTGACATACACCACAATACAGTGCACAACGGTGCACAGTGCTGACTACTGTATACACCACAAGCAGAGAGGCCCATAGTTGAAAATGCTTGAAACAAAAAATCTACAACAATATGTACCTTTATTTGGTTTGAGCTGTTAAAAATGTGCCAATGTGTAATTTAACACACAGCACTGTAAACAAACGCTTTGAGTTTGAATAATTACAGTGCAGCTGGATCAAATATGACAGAAGACAAGGCTTTAACGTCACTGCTCTGTAAGAGGAAGATAGAGAGCTCTTTGAAGGTGGATAAAATTAAAGGTTGAAAGCTACTTTCTAAAATTATACTGCTCTTTCATTTCAGGCTCATGTTTAATTCCAGTGTTCCAAAAATGTCTTTTTCTCCTAGCAGCACCTTAAGATAAATGGTGTTTCACGAGGTGGCCAACACTTTTTATTTTTTAAGTAATGCTAGAACAATATTTCCTAAATGGCTACTTGTGACTAGTCCTTCCAGTCTCTGGTTATGTCCAGCTTCATTGAAGCTATGTGGATGTCTTATTATACATACAAAAAAACTGCACAAATATGTCCTGGCATCTTTCATATGTATTAAAATGTCCCTAGTTGGAATGGTTTTTG
This sequence comes from Clarias batrachus, assembly GCA_003987875.1. NCBI lineage: Eukaryota > Metazoa > Chordata > Actinopteri > Siluriformes > Clariidae > Clarias > Clarias batrachus. The sequence goes on from QMIH01002845.1 coordinate 41,371, forward strand.
ATTATATGGATTACATAAAGGAATTTTACTTTAGCAAAGTCATAGCCAGGATACAAAGTGACCTGACAAAAGGACAACATTTACAAGAAAAGTCTACTTTACGTTTGTAGTGGACACAGCAAGTAATTAATACTGGCCCACAGCCTCACTGAATGGCACCCAGGTATTGTACTGAAGGGGGAAAAATGCAGACACACCCATCACTTCTGTCTCACCACAAATGGACACATCAATCCTCATTTCACAAGTCACTTCACCCTTCGAAGTCTGGAAATCTGGGCAATTTTACTGAAAGAAAAACACCTTGCTGTAGGTGCACTGACTGTGCAGCATGGGTAATGGCCTCTTTGTCCTTGGTGCTCTCATGAAACGTGTAAAAATGTGCATCCAAATAGCACTCCAAAACAGGGTGCAGCAAGCAGGCCTTAAAATGCAGAGAAGCAAGAAATTTAAGAAAAGTAGAAATGAGTGAGGTTATTTGAATTTTGTTAAAATTCTGACAAACATGTTTAAAATAATTCAAAAGTCACATATGAGTGTGTCATCATGGTACCAAAGTCACATGGTTAAAATACCACAAGCGTATAAATGCATGTACATACAGTACATTTATACATCCATACAGTATACACATGCATACACATATACATACATTCACACTGTATGCAGTCATGGAATCAAATTGAGTAAAGGTTTACAATTAAATGCTTTTTTTTACATAAAAATAGCTACAACTATATAATACACTCAACTATATAATAAGACTTTATAACTAAACATTTATCACTTTAAAACTGTAAATACAAAATAAATTGAACTGACTTATTTTTAGATTTTAGATATTTAAGCAAATAAAAAGTACTTCTGCTATAATTTACTCTGGTAAAAGTACTGTAAAAGTAGTAATCATTCAATCAAATAGTGAAAGAAAAAGCTTCTACAGAGGAAAGCATTTTGGACAATTATTTCAAACTAGCCAGAGTAATCTGGTGTTTCCCAGGGTTTTCTTAGTTGAGAACGTGTGGTGGAAAGGAAAAGTGTACACTGTATMAATTTAATATTTCTATTTTATCTATTGTTCGGTGAAAGGTTCCTTGTCTTCCATCTTGGAAATAAGTGAGCAGTAGAGGATGAAACTATTAAAATTTTCTGACCAGGATGTGGACAAATATATTTGGCAGGTTTGGTCCAGATCCCTGTAATTCAATTCAATTCAATTCAATTCAATTTTATTTGTATAGCGCTTTTAACAATTGGCATTGTCGCAAAGCAGCTTTACACAATCAAAAGAAGTAAGTTTGTATGAAATGTGAATGTGTATGAATCAAAATCATAAGATTGTCCCTGATGAGCAAGCCGAGGGCGACGGTGACAAGGAAAAACTCCCTGAGATGGTAATAGGAAGAAACCTTGAGAGGAACCAGACTCAACAGGGAACCCATCCTCATCTGGGTGATAACGGATAGCAGGCTCAGGTAGACTGTAGGAAATTCCAGTCCTGAGCTATCGTACAACTGAAGTCACAGGTCCCCAGAGAACAGCTGTCTGCATCAGTCGAGGACAGGACAGTCTTCATGGAAACCATCCCCAGCCACCACGCGCATCCAGGCAGACCACACGGGGCATGGAAGATCCTGTAAGGAACATACATATATAGTCAAGTTGACTTTTATAGATAGATGACCAAGCGAGTTATAATGATGTGAGCACCACCAAAGAGGAGTATTATTTGGCTAGTTAACTTAAAGGTTTCAATTGCTTGCTAGGACTGTTTGCTAGTTTGTGTTAATTCATGCATGTTTCTACATTTTCCTAAGCACTAACCCTAGGTCATTGCAGTGCATAAATAAGTATTTTTTAATGCTGCAGATCACCTGAAATCCTAATTTTTATACAAAGCATTCATGCTGGTAAAACATCAAAAGATATGGTCAGCTAGATTAGCTAGYTAATGTCATACCTGTATACAGTATATTTGCACAGATTTGATGTTGAGCTGTGTTTTTAGCCCACATCATTTCCTGATTACCTGTTTCAAACTGTTTTCTTTGAGACATTTCAAACTGAACATATGGTAAAGTGGGTGGAATAGTATTCTCTATCCCCATGAGTAAAAAAATTGCTGCTGCTAATCCAAATTACTGCGTAGACATTTTGTGGGACGCTACTTTGTTCTTTTTTTTATTATTGGATGCCGTTGATCATGGCATGTTCTAAACAGTGGTCCTCTTCTCGTGGCTTTCATATTTTGAACTGTGCCCCAGTACACCATGCCAAGCTTAAGATCATGCTTTCAAAAGATTTGTGCCTGAGACCATAGTGTGGAACCATCCTAAGTCACCCAGATGACCTGAAAGGCTATCCTTAGAGGCATTTTAAAATCAGCATGGAAGCAGACAGGCAACTAGTGTAATGATTTTTAAAATACTTAAATAAGTATTTAAAATATTTAAATTACCTTCTGGTCTCCTTTTGGTCTTGAACAGTATAAGCATTCAAGTTCTAAAATAAAAAAAACTAACTTTTAGCTAGAATAGTTAGGAAAGTATTTTAAAAGTCTAATCCAATTTTAAATTGCCTTAGAACTATCACTAAGATCTCTGTACTGGACATTAGTAGATTGTTTAAAAACAGATTGGCCACAACCTTTGATGCTCTAGCAAAGACAATAAAATTTCTTTAAAGATGAGCATGCTGTGGAAGAATCATGGTACATCTACATTAAAGATGGTCAGTACAGATCATATATGTTGGAAGGCTGAACTACAACGAATACAATTGTCACGGTCCGTGCAGGCGAGGTGGATCCAAGCGCAGAGCGTGTAAGGGAAACAGCGCCGGTTATTTTGTGATGTGCTGCTCGCTGATTGTTTTGTGAATGAAAGGAGGCGTGGTTCACGTCCGTCCCTATCTTCGCAATTCTGGACCTATCATGCTAGTTTGTTGGGGAAGTCGACACCTCTAGCACAGGGGTAGGGATCGTCCTTTTCCAGAGGACCGCACATGATAACAAGCTGCACCCTTGCTGCTTCTTCTTGCATTGCTTAAGCCCAGCCAAAATAAATTATAGCATCAGTGATGTGGAGCTCTTGGCCATCAAATTGACTCTGGAGAAGTGGAGAGACTGGATAGAGGGGGGTAGTCTGGACCGACCACAAGAAACTTAAGTACTTACAGAGCGTCAAGAAACTCAACGCCCACAATTCTTGGTGATCCCTCTTCTTCTCCAGGTTAAATTTCACCCTCTCCTATTGCCTAGAATCAAAGAACTCCAAACCAGACGTTTTCTCAAGACAGTTCACCCACGTGGCCACCCACGATTCCACTGCTCATGACACTATTCTGCCTCCCTCATCATTACTCGCCACTGCTGAGCTCAGCATTGAGTCAGACAAGCCCTGGCTCAGGAACCGGGGCCAAGCAACGCACCCACTAATCATCTCTTTATCCCGCTCGCTCTGCATCCTCAAGTCCTGGAGTGTGCCCACAGCTCAAATCTCTCCTGCCACCCTGGCTCAGCCTGGACCCTCACGCAAGTCCAGCAGCAGTTTTGGTGGCCCATCATCAAGAAGGACGTCACCAGTTTTGTGGCGGCATGTGACATCTGCACGAGATTCAAACATGTAAACACAGCCCCAGCTGGCCCCCTCAGGCGCCTGCCTATCCAACACCGCCCATGGTCCAACATTGCCCTGGACTTCATCACAGGGTTCGCCCCCTTCAACGGCCACACCTCTATTATGACTGTGGTAGCTCTAAGAAGAACTAGGATCTCTAAGGCCGCTCATTTAATTTGCTTGCCAAAACTCCCATCCACCAAGCAAACCGCTGAACTCATGACTTTTCATGAACTTTTGGAAAGCATCAGGACCACTCCCAGCCTGTCCTCAGGGTTTTCACCCCAAATGGTCAGCTTGAGAGGAAGAACCAGTCCCTCGAGGTTGCCCTAAGGTGCATGACCTCTCAGCACATTACCTCATGGAGAAAGTTCCTGCCCTGGGTAGAGTACGTCTCTGGTTACTTAGCTGAGGAGTTTCCGGTTGTGAAGCCTGTGTATGTCAAAACCGCCGAATACTTCGGTTTATAACCTCTGCCAGGCATGACATCACCGAATAAGGTGCACCTGCAGGTTATAAATAGGAATGAACCGGAAACATCCTCAGGTCAATTTTGTCTGAAGGACATTCAGGCACGCCAGCAGTGCAGCATTGGAACGCAGCATCTCATTCCCGCTTTATCAGGGAACAGGGTTACAACTAATTAACCCGAGATGTTCCCTTTCAAAAGCTACACTCGATACTGTGTGAAAACACTATGGGAACGAGAATACCAACGCCACCGCACTGCAAGTGTCTGGACCCCCAGGTTGTGTAGCATGTGCGCACAATAGCCAAGGATGTCTCAGACGTAGCTCTGGGATGCTGACTCAAGGATGTGCAACGGAGGGGGGGTTTTAGGTGTCCGGCATCCTGAAACAAGGCAGGAAGGAACCGAGCACCTAACATTTCGCTGAAGACCGCTGCTTCCCGAAACACCAGTGGTGGCGGAGATTAGACAACGGCCCCCATAGGGTGCCAGGGAGGATCCTTTATCCCTTATTGGAATTTTTACACGTCCCTCCCCAGGGGGAGACACCCCCGTGTTCCTGGGCACGTCAACCTCAGGACTTCCTTTTTGGCGGAGATAATGGTCCTCAGCGCAAAGAGTCCTTCCCCTGTCTCTACGAGGGGGTAGCTGTCTCGACACACTCTCCTTCTGTGCCTCTCGCCTCATGGGGACCAGACCTGGTCGGGACTGGGTGACCGACAGTCCCAACTCCTGAGGACAGCAGGGGAGAAACTTCACAGAGGTCTGCTCGTAGAGCTTCGCCTCCCGAACCTAGTGGCGGCGGGTTTTACAGCATCGCCAAAGAAGCCAGAAGGCGAGAGGGGGGGCATCAAGGAGGAAAACACGATCCTTGACCTCGATGCCCGTGAGGTTAAATCACAGATGTCTCTCCGTGGCGACAGCGGCAGCCATAGAATGGCCGATAGCACGGGTCGTCTGCTTAGTGGCACAGAGAAATAAATCTGAGGCTCGGTGCCATCAATAGACCCGCCAGTGCTCAGAACTCGTAACAGGTGAGCTTGGTATGCCTGCAAAACTGCCATGGTGTGCAGGGCAGCACCAGCCTGACCCGCTGCCTGAAAAGCTTTCCCCACCAACAAAGATGTTAGTCTACATGGCTTGGTGGGCAATGTGGGCTTTTTCAGGGAGGATGAGCTCCCAGGAGAGAGATAGCTCGCAAGCGTCTCTTCAATCTGGGGTATCATCATAAAACAGGGGATGAATAAGGCTTATTCCATGAAAGCGTTAACTCGTCATGGAGGTCGCCAAAAAAGGGGGGTGGACCCTCGTTGAGGCCCCTCCCCTGGCCACCCGACAGAAACTTGTCGTCTAACTTTGAGCGCTTAGGGTTTTTTTGTTTGTTTTGTTGCAGCGAGAGAGGAAATCTATTCAGCCCCTTCACAAAAAGCGCGGGAGTGCGCTTGAGAAGTGGACGCTAAAACTTCCTGATCCGGGGTGAGCGCGAGAGAAAGGGGGAATACGGTCTCATGCACGTCTGCCCGATCGGCACGCTTTCTCCCTGGAAGCAAGTGAGGAAGTCTCTTTCCCCCGCTCACAAGGAGCGCTGGTACGCGCTTGAGAAGCGGACGATAAACACTTCCTGATCCGTGGAGAGCGCGAGAGAAAGGGGGAAATTCCGTCCCATACGTACGCGAGCCCCAGGAATGCGCCGTGGCTCATGGTTTCTCTTTAAAGTAAGCGAGCCGCCCGCGAAGTGCTTTTATCGGTAAGTAAAGTTTTTCTTTCCTACCGTGATTCTGTTGCACACACACACGCAAACACAAAGTGGTCCTGAAGACAAAAAGATCTGAGGATGTTTCCGGTTCAATCCTATTTATAACCTGCAGGTGCACTTTATTCGGTGACGTCATGTCTGGCAGAGGTTATAAGCCGAAGTATTCGGCGGTTTTGACATACACAGGCTTCACAACCGGAAACAAAGAGATGTTCCCATAGCTTTTTCACGCAGCATCGAGTGTTGCTTTTGAAAGGAAACGCCCACAACTCTCAGGTCTAATCATCTACCGGTTGGTCTACCTTCCAGTGCTGCCTGGGGTATCAACCGCCCTTATTCTCATCTCAGGAGGAGGAGGTCAGCGTCCCATCTGCCAAAGCTTTTGCCCGTTGTTGCAGAAAAACCTGGCTGCAAGCAAGAAAGATGCTATTACAAGTCAGCAGAAGTTACAAGAGGCAAGCTGATCTTAATCAAGCATTTTCAAGCCTCCAAGTACAGGGTGGGTAAGAGAGTCATGCTTGCTAACTGAGACATTCCCCTGAAGACCGTCTCCCATAAACTCTCTCCCTTCTATACTGGGGCTTTCACCATCACCAAGATTGTCAAACCATGAGCCGTCAAGCTCCTGCTCCCCTCGATGCGGCAGATCAACCCCACATTTCATGTATCCCAGTTACGCTGTCTCGCCTCATGTCCATTAAGGGCCGGGGGGATTGTCATGACTCGCGCCCTGCCTGTTTTTTTTTTCCCCATAATGTCGCTTTTCCCCATGTGCTTTTGTTTTTCCCTGGCCCATCATGTGTCCTTTCCCACGCCCCAGTTTCCTCCCCATCTGCATACCTGTCTCGAATCCTTGACTGATCACTCCAGGATTAAATTGCTGCTTAAATCGCTAGATTATTGAGTATTTTTGCTTCGATTCTCTTTTGTTTTGTTTTCTTGCCTTCATGTTGGCAAGTTTGTTTAATTTTCTCGTTTTCTTATCTCCCACCTCTCGTTTTTGATTGTCGCTTCGCTATTTGATTTCCCGATTTTGATCTTGCACTTCCTGGTTTTGAATACGGCTTTTATTTCATGTTTTTTGGATAGTTGCCTCCCTGCCTGATTTCCCGGTTACCAATTTAACTCTTCCTGGTTCAAATACGGCTCGCAATTTGGCTTAGACGCCACACTGACTGATCCTCCGGCATTTGACCCTCGCCTCCTCATTCCGTGCTCCTGTTTAACATTGCAATCATCGATCTGCACTTGGATTCACTTCGTTCTGCTCCAACCAATGACATTATTTTAAACGTGTATTTAAATCACTGACAATTAATTTACAATATATTTATGTACAGTATGTGTCCAGTTTCTGTAAGCCTGTGCCCATAATAGCTCCAGATTCTGATTGAACAGGAAAATAAGAGGGGAAAAAAAGTATATATGTTAATCACTTGATTTAAGTTGACGTGTGCTTTAAAACAAAGTATGTTTAATATGATTTTCCCATTTATTCAAGTGACATTATATTATTTATATATGCATAGTATAATTTAATAGCAAAGAGCTAGTTAAGCTAAAACACATGCTATTTCTGAATTATTATACCAATGTGTAGTAGCACTAGCAACTTTGATAATATGTACTAATGCGTTTCCGCACTTGAACTGTTTCACACAAGGCAAGAAGTGGGATTTTGTTTGGATGTCATGTGAAAAAAACCCTAACAACATGTTCCACGGTACACATCAAATGTGGAAATAGAAAAAAATGGTAATAGTAACATATTTAAGAGTATAATTGATTTTAGCCTTTCAAGATTAATTGTCTCATGCTTGAGATCATTTATTTATTTATTTATTTGTTTGTTTGTTTGTTTGTTTGTTTTTAAATAAAAGTCACTCTATTCATGTATATTTAAATTCACCAGCACATCTATTCATGGAAAGACAGTCTGGTGGCAGGAAATGGTTGAGAGCTTTGGGCTGTGTTTATCAGGCCACGACAGATTTGAAGGAGCTGACAGGCCTTTCTCCAGCTGTGACAGACACAAGTCTATTGGGAGAGCAGCTCAAGTCTGTGTACTCAGACGACCTCACAATAACTTTGACATGGCTAACCATCACTTTGATAGCTGGATGAATTGGGCCCTCCAAGCACATCACCTCACAACCAGTTAACCACTATTACCCACAACCACCCGCAAACAAAGCTGCCATTGCAAGGTTCTGCAAAACAAGACAAACTATGTTTATTTGATTACTTATTCACCTTCATTGACTGCTTTAGTGAAAATCCACCCGGGGATTAAAATAGTAATAAAAAAAGGCAACATAATCATCAGTAACAAATCCTTTTGGTTTAACTTATTTGTTCTGACATTTTCATCAGAGTGCCTGATCTTGCTGATCAGCCAACATTTGTGGATTGGGAACATTCTGTGGGGAGGGGGTTATAGGTGACCTTGATAGATTGTGTTATTAGCATTATTCAGGTAGGTGAGAGCATGACAGCTGCAGGGCATTGTGTATAAGAGAGCACAGCTACTCATTACTTACACTCCAAAAAATAAATCGGATCTTCTTATTTTTGAAGACATGCATCTAGGGTGTTGCTTCGAAACCTGTTACTGTATGTGATATGTCACTTCTATACTCAGTGTATGCAGTGTATGTATACAGGGTTATGGTGAGGTCTGGAACGTATCACTGGAGACTCAGGGCACGAGGCGGGGCACACACTATTGGCAATTTGGAAACATCAATTGGCCTAATCTGCATACCTTTGGACTGTGGAAGAAAACCAAATCAMGCAGCACAGGAAAAACATGCAAATTCCATTCACACAGGCCCGAGGCAGTAATCAAACCTGGACCCTGGAGGTGCAAGGCCATAGTTCTAACCGTGCCACACTCACTAGTTTAGTTGTGAACGTTAATATGTTAATGCTATGTGGTGTTAATGTTATGGCTGATCGGTATATATCATAATGAAAACTTCAACATTTAAAACCCTTTTTTATTATATTAATAATGCTGTATTGTTGTAATGTCTGATTTTTCTTTTTAAAATGTGTTGCCCCAGGTCACTTTTTCAGGTGCCACAAAGGATTGACAGGTGAGCAAAGTGAAAGCAACTCAAACTGCTAGCTTTCTTTCATGTGGTAAGACGTGCTGATTAAAAACAGCAAGTCTGAGCCATTTAAATTAGACTCTTACTGAAGTACTACCACTTGGGTAAAGAAATTGGTCATGACGCACGGGCCTGGTGCACACCCTGCAGATTGTGAAATTAGTGCATTAGATTTTGATTGCCCAGTCTGTCAAGAATCTCCCTGTGTCACCTCCTCTCAACTACTCAGCCAACTCAAGCATGGTGATATTTACACTCCATCTACTACACAGAGATAATTGCACTCAAACAAGGCGTCTGCTGTGTGCTCAAATCAGGATAAGTCATAAGACTGAGAGAAGCTCTCACAAAACAATGCAGCCATGACTCAGCTAAGAAAATGTCACATTAATGCAACGCTGTGCTCATCATTATTCAATTAGCATAGAAATAGGTGAAATTTGACAATTAAAGCTATTTCTCTTTAATACTCTGCAAAACAATTAACAAATTAGTCTTTAGTGCATTTCCGTTGTTACCTAGCATACTATCCAGCTGATGACATCTATCTCAAAATGATTTCAAATTTGGCAAAAAAAAAAAAATGTAGTTTAATAATTGCAAGCTGTCAAACATAACTCTGTGAAAATAGAGTAATTCAAAACAGAAAAAAATAACAGCAGAGCTATAAGACATGTGTTATAACCCAGAGCTATAACTCATTTTACCCAAGTGACTAAGTAAATCGTATAACTAAAGTGACTGATCAGAAAGCTGGGGAAAAAAACGGGAAAAAATTATGCATGAGAAAGCAATGCATTAATAAAACAATCCAGGCTTGACTTAGCAAAGCAAATAGACCTAGGTATGTACTTATAGTGTAAACACTATATTTTGAATTGATATTTGAATTGATAAACTGGTCCAACAATCTATAAGTATAGATTATATAAAAAAAGAAAGAAAGAAAGAAATAAAGAAAAGAAAAAAAGTGATTACATTTTATCATTAAACATAGAATTCAACTGAAATACTTAAAATTGACAGAAGTTTATCTGTGTTGTTTTTGTATTGCAGACTGTGTACATGGATGAGTCTGAAATGAGCAGAATTAGCCTAAATTACATTAAATTCAGAAAGAAGGTAAGCTTGAATGTGGGTGACTCTGGGCATAAATGGAAGCTGAGGATTTCAAGTAGTTACAATTTTTGTAGTTTAATATGTTTATTTCGTAAATAAATTAACAAATAATGCTACAAATTGTACAATCTTAGAGATTTCTCTTTCTGAGAAGCCCATTAAAACCCATTCACTTCTTCAGAGCAGATGTTGCTACCTCGCATGTATTGAAAATCTTTTTCCAGGTTTACAAACAGGTGGAAAGTGTTTTTATTTTTTCCCTAATCTAATTAAACATGTTTTAATTCACTTAATTACATATTAAATATTTCCAAAGACTCCATGTGAAATATCTTCATTATGACATTACAGTTAAATTAGGAGTTAGTGAATTCACTGAAGTGTGGAATAACTGTGAATTAAGGAAATTAGCAAGCTCTTCACCTTGCTTCTTCAGAATTTGTTATAATTCTAATAGGGCCTCTGCTTTTACTATAGCTTTCATTAGATTCTCTTTATCTTCAAGCTCCCTTCATCTATGGAACTTAACTACCTTTCATATTAGATTACTTTTGATATGAGGAGTGCTATAATTTTTAC
>QMIH01002848.1:36092-48320 GCA_003987875.1 Clarias batrachus
TTTAACATATCTCTATGAGGGTCAGACTATGACAGAGTGCTGATTTCATCTTAAGGCGGATGTCTGCTTGAAGGATGGCAAGGGGAGGGGTGAGAGTTGACATGTTTGGAATGAGCTAATGAAACATGAGTAACAGATAATGAGCTATACCCACTTAAAAAAAAAACATCTTCCAAATAAATAAATGTGGACAATAATAAATACACCCTACACATGATTTAAGGGGGTAACAGCCAGCTGCTGCTAATCCTTGATTAACTGCTAAGCTTTGAATTAATCTTAGATGAATTGATCATCAGCAGGTGTGCAGACCTCTATAAAAGCAAACGTTTTCTGGTCTGGAGCATTCAGGTGTGACTGTCGAGCTGGGATGATGATTTGGACTTGTTTTGCAGCCAAGGAACCTGGGCACCTTGCAGTCAATAAGTCGACAAGGACCTCCTCTGTTTAACAACCTGTTAAAGTCCTACAGGAAACAATTCAACGTATTGCTGCCAAACGTGGATCTACAATCTATTACTGTAAATGGGGGAACTGATTCACTCATTAAAAATGAACTGTGTATATACGGTATACAGTACATTAGCTAATCAGAGTTCATAATGTCATAGATGACATTACAACACCGCTTTCTTACATGGTTAGACAGTTGTTAACATCCGATGCAGTAAAAGGCATGAGCAAATGGTTACACCATCACAGTAAGCTACATTATGTATTAACTAATTAAATCAGCCAGGAACTGGTGGCTTATTGTTTACACACATTTAAACAGATGCACAATATATGCTAACTCATTTTTCCACTCAGCATATATTTTTAATTTGTCATTTTTTGACAGAAATTGGGGAAAAAAAGAAAATATTTTTAAGCCATGATAGACTTTAGCATTCATGAATACAGCTCTGTACACATGTGCATAAAGGCTGGGTCACTTACGAAGCGAGCTGTCACCAACAGTGACTGATCACTTCTTCCAGCTTTAATCCATATCCTCAGCCATACTCTTCCATGACCACAACTTTGGCCCTCATGTGGGTAGCCTATTAAACACTATGCTCTGACACTTTTCATCTGGCTATCCTCATCCACCCAAGAGGCAAAAGTCGAACATTTCCATTTTACATTGTTTTGCTCCAACTCACATGGTGGTTTCCCTTTGGAACTTTTAGAACAGTTTAAAACAGATGGGTACTTTCATGGGGAAAGACATTGCATTAAATAATCTTAAGTATTTTGTATTTTATACRTTTTTGGTATGTAGATTAAAACCAGTGTGGCAGTGTGACGTTACTATTAAAGAAAAGCATGGTGACAAAGTCTTGAGATGAGTAAAGTGTTGAATGAATTCCACTGTAAAGCAAGGAGGTGGCGCAACATCCACCAAGGACCAAAGATGCATAAGTAAACGTGGGTGGGTGATCCTCTGTGCATGGATACCCAAAAGCGGAAGTATGTGAAGACAGAGAGGGAAGTTACGTCCTCCAAAAAATTAAAGAATGATGGAATAACAATGGAACAAATGTCCTTAGTGGAGCAGAGTGGTGGAACATCCTCAACATGGCAAGAAGTGCTTATATCAGTCGCCAGCCTTCACCAAAAGAGGCACCTTMTACAGTACAGTATAGTGTCTGTAGTCAGTGTAAACACCTGGGATTGGTTGCATTGATTTCATCAGGCCATGAATATTTATTAGGCTTGAGACACAGAACATTTTGTTATATTTATTTTATTATGCAATCATTTCTTTATTCTTTTCAGTCTTACAGCAAACAAATAATTAATCTGTTGGTTTGGAGAACTGAAATAACAACAACAACAACAACAAAAAAAAAAAAAAACACAGAGGAGCTTCCCCTTGTGTTATTTCGACTGTAAGCTATTAGCAATCTGCCAAACTCTTCAGTGGAGTGCTGTCGCATTGTGAGGGCAAAATACTGTTCTTTATTATAGATAAGAAACTCTGGGTATTCTGAGAGAATACTTGTCTCTGTGTAGAGTGCTGATATTGCACTCTATTAAGAATAAGACTCATTTAGTCTGACGTTTTTTTTTTTTGTTCAGGGTGAAGTCACTTGAACTTATCACAGAAGCAACAGTCAGTCACAGAACTGTTTTACAGCTCCTCCTTTCTCTTATTTCAAAGCAGGTGGTAACTATACTGGCCTTTGCATGGAAAAGGACACACATTGCCATGGTACCCTTTATGCAACTGGCTAAAACCTGGGGTGCTAAAGCTGATACAAGAAAGGACCCTGACCTGATGCATCAGGCCATTATTGAGGATGCAGCTTCGGTATCACCAGCAATTTTAATGCCCTTTCTGTAGGGGTGCAGTGCCTGGCTATCAAACCTCAGCCTTCCATGATTCAGGCAAGAAGCCTATAACTGATGTCCCAATTCCTTTAAAGTGCATTCAGAATGATTTTCACAAATTCAGTGGGTTGGACCGACATCACTGCTTACATCACTTGACTTTGCTTTTGCTACGGAGACAGTAAACAATGAAAGAAATTCAAGTTTCAAAAAAATCCAATTTTACCCTTCCTTTCTTCAGCCACTTTTGCTGTAATTAGAAATAAACATTTGCAGCATTACTGTGGGTGCAGCAGTGCAACAAGGCAGTGTGTCATTTAAAAATGGTGAAACAATGGCACATTTCTTGTCCTATTTTGGACAGAAAAATATTTTTCACCGGCTGGCACCCACTTCCTTTTGTGTAAATCTAGTGACAAAGTGATCTCCTTTCCTTTAATGAACACTTTTTAACATTTTTTAACATACTTACTATATACCATTGACTGAGTTATTAGTAATAAATAAAAAACATATGAACTAAAAACAAGTTAGTGTGTCATTATGCATTGCACATTATAAGATTAATATAGTTTATCTACTGTAAATATTATATAAACTATAAATATTATTTCCCAAGGTTATAATACATAAATATCATCCACAACAACATACAAGACTGCTTCAGGCTTGTGTTATGACCATGGCAGGTCCATGGCTCATTGTATAAAACCATATTCATCCTCATAAAACTTCATAAGTTCATCTTGTGGTCATTTGGTGCTTCCAACATTTATGATGAGACTGCAGCAGGTTATCGGCACATCTATGTCACATAAACGAAATTTAGTATAAATACTAGATCCGATTACTAACACAATCACTATGTGATAAAAAAAAAGCTCTGCATGTGTGTTGTAGTCTTTTACCAACCTGCTCGATGCAATAACAATACAATGTAGTAAGCATGTGATAAGCACCTGGTAAGAGCATGAGGCGATCTGACATAGCAATAACATGGTTCAATCCCTTTGGATGTGGTGAGCACATGATCATATGTCTGATAGAAAATTAGTGACCACATGGTGGATGCCTTGAGAATCTAACAGGAATGTGGCTAAGAGCTTGATAAATGCACATTTTTCCATTTTGACCCCGTTCCCACTGCATTCTTCCATATTTTTAGGATGGAGTGGGAACTTTATGGTCTTTGTCAGGATGTGACAGGCGCATAAACAAATTAGTGCCTGCTGCCATTACTGTAGGACATTCAACTATATTGCCAGGGCCTGGGAGCAGAACATTTCCCTAAAATGTTATTTTCATTATGTATTGTGTATTGACACAATGCACCACCACATTTCATTACTTTTACAAATATCGTAGCTATATCTCTAGTAAACATAGCCATATTTTTTTATTTAAAATATAACATGGCTACAACTTAAGTAAACCCAAGTGTGTGTCTTATTTTGAACATAACTATGCTGTATCACATTAGCATCTTCACATATGGAGGATCGAAGATCTAACACGCTATATAATGGCCCTAGCTATTCCAAAAGAATTACGATTTTTGCCGCAGRCTGTTAGAATGCTTAGAAATGAAATGCTGAAAAAATAAACTGCAGGGAACTCCTTGCAGTCCTGTTGCCTTCTGTTGGGTAGAGCATGACTGATTAAGATTAACATGGCTACACTCAAATCTGAACCCAAGAGGATATGTTGCATCAAATTCTATTCCTTTGCCACAGATTTCCCTTAGCAGTTTCAGCAAACACAACTTTTCTTATTGTAAACATTGATTTTTATGTTATTTGTTGTTCCGTGGCGGTGGAAGGTCAGGAAGGACATAATGATAGGCTTCCTTGTCTGCTGCTCCTTCCTTCCATATTGCCACCCATCSTAATGGAGTAGGAACTGCGCTCAGTATTAATTGCAGAATTACTGCAAAAATTCCAATAATATTTAGATAATGGTCAGGTGCAGAGTAGAAATCTTTGGCAGACTGGAGTTGGCCAGTGGGGCACCTGTTGAATAGGCGTAGTTTCTTGGGTATTGCATTTAGCCAAGTTATATACTGTACATTTGAATTTAACRACTTTGTACAATGGCTATGCAATACTATACCCAGCAACCTGCTCAGCCCAGGTTAATATAATTAAATACAAAWCTTGAACAGACCCACCAGGATTATAACTCACTAGGTATTGTAATCATTTTATCCTGGACTGAGTTGCAGAAGATTCAGAACCTATCCAAGAAAGACTAGGCATGAGCCTGTAATACATCCTGGACAGGACACCAATCTGCACACTCAGTCACACCAAGAAGCAATTTATTTTAGTCAGTCCTCTTACTGTCATGTTTAGGAGGTTGGAAGAAACCAGAGAACCGTGTGGAAACCCACATGGGAATAGGTATAACTCGCGCAAAAGCTCTGGGGTAGGCTCTGGATCAATTTTAACTGTGACCAGGACAAAGAGGTTACTGACGCCGAATAAACAAATGAGTATTTTGCAAGATCCGAAATTAAAAACTCTTAAMATGCCTCAGTGTTAATTAGCCCCTCAGTCATTCCGTCTTCAATCTTCACAGCCCCATTTTCCTCATGTATATGGTTCTCTGTATTAATCTGATCTTTAAAATTAAAACATGCACACACACACACACACACACACACACACACACACACACACACACACACACACACACACACACACACACGTTTTATTATTCTTTAGGGTAAATGATGTGCTTGTTGATACACAAACCTACACCATGATGGACAGGACTGCATAGATGAAAAGACACACAAACACATTTAGATTACACCCTTTACATAGTTTAAAGTAAATCTAATAGCAAAGTAAATTGTCCGTGGAGAAAAAATCAATTTAGAAAATTGCTAGAATTCTTGCAGGCCAGTTTCATAGTCATTAATAGATCAGAGGGAGCTAGAGAGAAAGAGAAGGAGGGTGAAACTGAAGGACAGAGACAGTGAGGTCATTTACGGTATATATGATCTATAAAGAGTTGTGTTTAATGTTCCTCCTTGGCAGCTCTTCACTTTTGATSTTCATACGTACTAGCTGTGTAAGGCCTAAGGAAGGAAAATGTTCACTTTTAGCATTTTTAATAGAAGATGGATGGTAATTATTGAAGAACATTTATCTGTCTTTTTGTCTGCCCATCTTTGTAATCACAAAAGTTGACACAACGTTCTTAATGTTTTGACAAGCCCTACATTAGATCAGATTAAGTTAGATAAGATTGTATTGGATAGACACTAAGTTTGACTTGTATTGATCCTGAGGGAGCATCCAGTACAGAATGGACAGAATCACAATAAATGTGTAAGTGTCAACCTTGGAGAGCAAACAGACAAAGAAGGGAAAATACACATGGCAAATAATGCAGCAGGGATATCACATATAATGCATCAAATGAAATAAAAATAAATAAATAACAGATTTGAGAATAAAATTAATCATTTTTATTCTACTGCAGTCATTGTGAACATTCAATGAATAGAACACCTGATCCTTGAAAAGCAATGGATAACTTATCGTCAACTTGCAGAAAAGAAACATCTGTCTGTGGGAACTATATACACAACCAGGACAATACAAAAAAATCATCTGGGAGTTAGTGCCACATCCCCCATACAGTCCTGACCTTGCTCTAAGAGATTTGTCCATTCAAGGGCCATTAAAAGAGTTGTATAGAGAAATTAAGGTATTTTTTTTTTTTGCTCTCATAACGGTGTTGTGTTATTCTGCACATACATACTGTATGATATTTTTATCCAGAGGTGTTAATCAAGATCTTAGATCATGGAACTTGCTCAAAGCTAGCAAAACGCTTTGTTACATGTGACGGACAGGTGTTTCTCGCTGTCCAGGGTTAAACAATTAATAACTCAGAATGTCTACTTTTAGTTTCAGCCTTGGGTTTCCTTTGTGAAAACTGCATTTGTTGTTAAAAAGGACTACCATGATTGATTCAAACATGAACAACCTACCCCTGAAAGCTACATCAGAACAAGGAGTGTGTGTCCGGAGCGCTTTTTAGAGCCATGGAAAATGTATATGCCAAAATATCTAGTACTCACATTCAATTTGTCAGGGTTTGGGCTTTATCCCTTAGTGACAGCAAAGTTTAGTTTTAATTTTACAGCATACAAAGGCATTTACTGTAATAGAACTGCTTGGTTTCAACTTTCTGAAGAAGCTCTAAACTGTTGTAAAAAGACTGCCTGGAAAAGTCAGGGCTGATAACCACAATGGGGAAAATAGACTAATTCCATATTCATGCCATAAAGGTATAATGATCAGGTGTTCCTATGTTTTGGGGCATATAGTGTATAGTAATGCATTTTTTCCTTGATATCCAACCACCTTCTTGTAAAATGGCAATTTTATTTCCCTCATCCTTGTGCAAAATGTTTCTAACCTGTCAAAATATGAGGGGATCTCGCACAGCTAATATGGCTAACTTGACGAGTCAATGCATAGGATTTAGATTTAGATCTGGGCTATGTCTGAGCAATTCCATGATGTTGCTCTTCCTCTTTTAACGCCATGCCAATAACTTGGATTCACTTCCAATTAAAGTATATACAGGTTATGTTCCAAAAGCTTTCACTGATTCCCTCTACCTTGATTAGCATCACCGTACTAGCGGGAAAAAAAGCGTCACCRAAGGATGGCCATGCTTTACAGTGGGTATGGTGTTCCTTGGTCTAAAGCACACTTGTTTTTGCAACAAAAGTATTTAAAAATAATATCCAACATCTTCACATTGAGAATACATTTTGCTAAATGATTTGGGGTGCTTTACGTAGTGTGGACTTGGATGTACTTGTACAATACTTGCCAGATATCCTTCAGCTTCTTTAATCTCGCTGCAGTTTTTGGCTTGACCCTTTATAGTATAAGGGGGTGTCCTGTTCTACTTAATCTTACAGAGGTGACCTACTTTCATCATTTGTTCACAATGACCTATAAGTTGTTGATGTTTTTTCCACCCCTTTCCTATCTTTTTAACAATCACACTCAACTATGGCTTTAACATATCAGGAAAATGTGATTGGGTAATTCTGAGCACAGTTACTCACCCCCAATTGTAGATTATTCTTTCAATTCCAAGTCAGAGAACCTGAACACAATTTCGGTAAATGTGAATATGTACAATGTTGAAACAGTACTGCTACTAGTCAAAATTTGGTCCTTTGAGCAGGATTTTATTGTTATTGGACATAATTTCTGAATAATAAKTTAATTCAATGAACAGATAAGTTACTACTGTATTTTTAACCATTATSTACAGTAAATGCTTATTAGTTTTTAAAACCCCAGCACAGATATCCAAATGGATGCAACATGTTCTTTTCATAGCTTCCARTAGATTCAATTCTTATTTTAATTATTTACATGACATCTTWTTTCATTTAAGGAAAAGGTTTGGTTTTCTAAAAGAATGTTTCTTGGGTAACACAATAGTAAGCTTGTAAATAATATGTACCAATTTGGCTTCAACCGATGGACCATTTTTCATAATTCAGATGTTTTCTGCTCAAATGTATGCTATAGGTATAATTTTGACACTGGCTAATAAATATGTCAGCACCAACAATTTTAGAAATATATTTACTTGAAAATCTAGACCACTTAGTGCCAAGTTTCCAGGCCATCTTGAGAGGTGCTTGTGTGTTTTCAAATCTCTCCTTGTCAGCTTGTTTCTTTGCCCTTGTGCTACACTGACAGCTCAGTGAAATTTATCAAAGCTTCCTGAGGAACGTGTGAAATGACTTCAAATCAGCGTGACATGTTATTTGTTACTTTGACATTTTGAGCTATGGCAAGGATATTAAATTTATCTGCCATGTACTTTACACATCCATGGGAGCTATTTATGGATTTAGCACCACATCTATGGTAACTATTATTCGCAATTTTGTGGTCACACTTAATTGAGAGATGTCTGATTTGAATATACAATACAATTTTGTTTTTACAAAAAAAAAAAGTTTAGATTGAATTTGTTTATTTATGCAATGTAATTAGTAATTACTTGATCATAATTATGCATGATAGACTATTTACATAGTACAGTAAGGATACTCTGTATAGCAGTGTATAATGTATAGCTAGAATTACTTCTTATATTGATTTCACAGCTTGTAATATTTTGAGCTTGATCAGGGTGTACAAGGATATGATCCAAGTTTGGATATGGCTCTCTTATTCTCAGATTAGATGCCCATATACACTTTCAAGCTTTTTCTAATTACAGTGACATACCTACAGTAAGTGCTGTGCATGTGCTACTATTGTGTGTATTTTGCATTGCAATGCAGTGGTGCTCTGCTGTGATAAAGATAACACAACACAGTACCAATGAAGGTTTCTCTTCCCAGCATGGTCCAGTGTCATAAAAGACCAGTAGGTGTCTGATTTCTGATTTCTTTTTTTTTTTCATTTCAAACATAATTTTCTCCATAAAATTACTGTATATTACTGTAGTACAGTACAAAATATAAGAGGACAAAACCTCCAATACTGTTCACAAGTCTTGAGCGGCCACACATTTCTTCATACTATGCATCTAAAGAGCCAGACAATTTTGTATTTTTTTAATGCAGTCTTGAGGAATAAGGATATTTTTTATTCTAATTTTTGGCAAGTTTTTGGCTCTCATTTTCAGTCCAGTTCCTGTACCTGACCATTTTCAAATTCATATTTTTATTTGTCATATACACTACCATACACAGCACAATGTGCAATGAAATGTTTACATACTTGCCAGTGACCAAAAAAATAAAAATACGTAGGTAAATCAAATAAAATCAAAATGTGTTTGGTTATAAAATTGCAAAACTAAATAAAATGTACAGAGAATAAGAATATTATATAAAAATAAAACACAAAGCCAAGCAAATAAACAAGTGCAAGTTAAAATAAAAGTATAAATGTGTGATAGATGTCTGTTTATGTAGTGTTTTAATGAACAATATACAGTGGAACCTTGGATTACGAGCATAATTTGGAAGTGGGTTCGTGTTCCAAAACATTCGTAAACCAAATCATTTTCCATAAGAAATAATGAAAACTCAAATTATTTGTTCCACAGCCCCAAAAAATAAATACATAAAAATAATTAATACAATCTATAAAATGAAAATAAAACAAATTAATCTGCACTTTACCTTTAAAAAAAGTACAAATAAATCCTGACAGATAAGTGTTTCCGTTGGTGCGCGCAGGCGCTGTGTGTGTGTGTGTGTGTGTGTGTGTGTGTATGTGTGTGTGTGTGTGTGAAAAGGTGAGAGAGTGATGCTCGGTGTCAAAATAAGAGTCGCATGCTGATACATGATACTCGGTGCTCGTAAACTAATACTTGCTCGGTTTCTGATTAAAAATTTATTAAAAATCTTTGTTCGGTTTGCGGAACACTCGTAAACCACGTTACTCGCAATCCGAGGTTCCACTGTACAATGTTTCCCCAAAAAATAACAAACAAAAAAAATTATTTTTTTTTTTTTAGACTGTCTCTTGCTTTGATTACAGATATGGCATTGTTTTGATCAGCTCATGCAATAACATTTATTTCATTCCAGAAATCATTTWAATTATTTTCCATGTTCCACGATGTATTGTTGATGGTAGAGTTAGACTGCTATAAGGCCTTCCCCAGAACATCCCAAAGAATCAATGGGTTTAAGATGGGTCTAAACTCTTTTGAACCACTCTTTCACAATTTGAGCATGCTATCAGAGAAGTCTTTAAGTGATCTTTCTTCACTCTCATGCAGGATGTTTTTGCCATGTGGACATCTTTGCCATGACCACATGTTGTTTAAGAAATTAGAATCTACTCACTGCATCAATTAGGGTTAAATAACTTTTTTTGCCCACTGAACCATAACAGTTATTGCAGTAATAATCCAATAGAAGAATTGTTAACTGTTTAATGTTAAATCCAGATGGTGACTCTTTTTTTGGCTGGGCATTATCCCATAACTGGGATTGTCCATGTGCAAAAAACATATATGTCAAACAGGAAGAGAKCAGTACAAACAGGATGTGCATTAACAGCTGAGGAAGTTGTGTTGAAGGGGGTTAAATTTGTGATATGTGAATATGGGATGAGAGTCTGGGATGTTCTCTGTTACTTCAACATCTTTAGTCACTTTAAAGTCTGTCACAATAAAACGTTTGTTCTTGTTTATTTAATCTAATCCACAAAATGAAATTTAATATGAAGAAATGAGGAGTAGAGCTCAAGATTTTTAAACAGTGTTGTATATTTAGGAAAATGCTATTTGCTCCTTTGTCCTAAGCTCCTCAAAATAGCAACTTGAGTTTTAAAAGACACTCAACTAATGCTTTGAGCTGTTTTGGTTAAACGTTCTATTTCAGATTAAACTTTATAATTATCATGTAAGATTTGCCCTTTGGCAAGCCCACTTCCTCCAGTCAAATAACCTCATTGAGTCTAACCCAATCTCAGTACACACCCACTTAACATCTAATTAACATTATCAGAATGTGGTGCCATTCAAATTTTTWAAATAAAAATTTCTAATAACATATTTTTACATTTACATGTAGTATTTAATTTTATGTTATTATTTCACTAATCTTTTTTCACATTGTGCTTTTTTGTTTGTTTGTTTGTTTGTTTTTTATTTTCATTTGAATGTATACTCAAACTTATTTGCTCTGGGAGGGCTATTCAGGTTTAAACTTTTAGAGCAAAGCATGACTGGCTCTTGGGAAGACATTTCAAAAAATTTCATAATTTCAGAAATTGTTTGTATTACTTTAGTATCTAAGGAATCAATTATTTAAAAAATTAAAAATGTGTTCATTTTCCACCTTTGACGGAAGTAGACAAATTCATAAGGGATGCTATGATTGGCAAATGAGGACCAAAAAATATTTCCAGATGGGGCCTGACTACAAAGCAAAAGTGAGAGTTCGACACTGATTTGTCCTTGAATAGCACCAATTACTGACCTTGAACTCATTTTGGGATTGGGCAGTGACCAGTCATTTCAGACCTGACTTTCCCTTTCCTTCTGTTTGGTCTGATTCGGAGTGAGGATTAAAATAATGAATTAGGTAGAGAAGCCTGAGTGAAGCCAATCTAATTGCCTTTGCTGTGCAGGTTAAAGCTTTTCTAAACCTTGTCAGGGTTATTATCTTCATAGATTGCTTGCTGGCTATTACGGTGCAAGTCACAGTTTGGGAAAAGCGATGTGATGGTTGTYTGAAAYGTACAGGTACGGTTGGAGCACAAGAGAYGARAGAATTTATTAGGATAAATGATGAACAAACACAACCTGTGTGTAAATGTGTTTGCAAATGTGTTCATCTTTGCTTGGTTTGATGATRAATTAGCTAATAAGAAATACAATTATGAGAATGACAAATATGTACTGTAAGCATGGACCTGTTGACCTGTCCTGGGATTTGACTTGAGTTAAATACGGTAATGATGTGATTATGTGAATCAGAATAATTAAAAAAAAAAAAAACTTTTTTTTTTTCATATCCACCCTCAGGCTTAGATCTATATAACTCATGTGAACATGTCAGTCTCTAAATAATTATTCACATGTATAGTAATAATACAATTTAAATATTATTATTATTTATTTATTTATTCATTTATTTATTTACTTTTTACCAGACGTGCAGCAGACAAAGTGACAGTAGGAACAAGAGAATACAGTAAACCACAAGCCGAATAACTAAGTGCAAAACAGAGTATGAACATACCTGTACAATATGACTGCCAAGCCAAGTATTTCACAGYGTCCTTTCTTCCACGAAAGACCAAAAACCTTGAGTAATTCTTCTATGAGTTCTATGGGATTACGGAATTATTCTATAAACTTTTGTAAGTAATATTCACTAGAGCACGA
>QMIH01002849.1:0-46329 GCA_003987875.1 Clarias batrachus
TGCACAGCACTAGAATTACACAAACAGAATTTACTTACATGTGCTGTGCTTCTTGAACAAAGGAAATCTAAACAMGGCAACTGCTGATGGATTATACAGGTTCCTGGGCTTACAAACACGAACCCTGTTACATGAATAACCTGACTGAAATAATTACATCTAGTGACCTCTAGAGGCCACTTACAGGGAGCAAGGAAAATGCAGGCAGGCATTAACAGTGAGAGTGACACGTGAGCGGCGCGATGGCGTGGGCTGAGAGCCAGTCTTCTCAACTTAGTCACTGATAAGGAAAAGGCCACTGCCTGGATGTTAAGGCCCCTCTTCTGGTCGACACCCGATGTTGGCTGCATCCAGGAAGGATTGGGCGGGGCTGACTGGCCATGATTGTAAGCATGCTGTTGAGGAGCCTACAGCAGGTACTGTCCATGTGAGTCTGCTTTGCCACTCTGCCACAGCCTTCCCCATTTTTCCCAAAAAAAACCTCCCACCTTTTTCCATAACCTTGTGTCTGGCAATGAACCCAGGAAGGGGTGCTTAAACAAGAGACGGCATTGCGCATTCACGAAGCATAGCGAATACTGTGGAAACTGTATGTTTGGTTTAGATTTTACTGTTTCTGCATGAACATTCCAATGTTGTGTGTTTATTCACTCATTACATTTAGTTTTCTGAACATTTGTCTCCACTAATGTTTGTCAGGTTTGAATGATGGCAGCCGAGGTTAAGTGCAGAGGTTAAGACATTTGATAATATATAACATAAACAAACTAAACATAAAGCTATGCCTTAAAGAGAACCAAAACAATAACATGAAGCAGGGCAAAACAGTATAGAACAGATGCAAGACACTTAACAAACCTAAAACATAACTGCTTATAAAACTAATTAGCAAACTCGGCTCAGGTGAGTGCCCTCATCACCTGACCAAGGTGCTCTCTGGTAAATGCAATCCAAAACAAAATACAGTGGAACCTTGGATTACGAGCATAATTTGTTCCAGAAGCATGTTCGTATATCAAAACACTCGTAAATTAAAGATATAATGAAAACTGCTTAACATGTACTTTACCTTTAAAAAAAAAGCAAAAATAAATCCAGACAGACATACAGATAAGTGTTTCTGTTAGTGTTTGTGTGCGCATGCTGTAAATGACCATGAAACCCCCAAAGCACATACAGTATGTGGGACGTCGTCTTTACCTCCAGCATAGAGGGCAATGTTGCCATAGATGGGTTACAAAGTTTTACAAGGAAGGCCTTTATTTAAGAAAATGTATAAGGAAAACTCTTTAAGGTTATATTTTGTTTATTCCTTCATGTTAAGTCTAATATGGACACTTTATTCTTATCTGTTTTACATTAGTGTTTGTGTTTTAGATTACAGACTTTTGTTTTGAAGTTCATAAAAAGAAGTGCATTGGCGCTGTTTGTGAATTTTTGCGCACTTTATATGAACTTTACACTTCATAAGCGTCTGGCTGGGCTGCACAAAAGGAGCATATATTAACTTGCATGAGTAAAAGCTTTCTCTACAGTTTTTGCCATTATTGTTGTGTGGTAAACTTGATTGTTTAAACCTATTATTGCCTTATCATCACTATAGTTTTAGTAATTTGTTTACAGTAAGTCATGGTTTATTTGGCCATTGGTATATTTTATGTTACTTAATTGCACTCTAAAGGGAGATTTCTATTAATTAAAGGTTGTTATTAATAAAATTATACAGGTAGCACTTAAGGAGATGTTGTCAATGTTTCAAATATTTTTTCGTTGTAAATGCTTTGTGTATATTTAAAAATATATTATCAGTGTTATCTATTATTATTATTATTTTAAAATATATATACATCAGTGATATATTATCATATTATCATAAAATTTCATATTTTACTGATCGATGGACAAATGGGAAGTGGGAATCATGGGGAAAATATATATACAGTAGAGACCAAAAGTTAGGACACCCCTTCTCATTCAGCGAGTTTTCTTTCTTGTGTTCTTTCTTGTGTTCTTTAGCCCAAACGCGTCTCTTCTGCTTGTTGTCTGTCCTTAGCAGTGGTTTCCTAGCAGATATTCTAGCATGAAGGCCTGATTCACACAGTCTCCTCTTAACAGTTGTTCTAGAGATGTGTCTGCTGCTAGAACTCTGTGTGGCATTGACCTGCTCTCTGATCTGAGCTGCTGTTAACCGCCGATTTCTGAGGCTGGTGACTCGGATGAACTTCTCCTCCGCAGCAGAGGTGACTCTTGGTCTTCCTTTCCTGGGCCGGTCCGCATGTCAGCCAGTTTCTTTGTAGCGCTTGATGGTTTTTGTGACTGCACTCGGGGACACTTTCAAAGTTTTCCCAATTTTTCGGACTGACTGACCTTCATTTCTTAAAGTAATGATGGCCGCTCGTTTTTCTTCACTTAGCTGCTTTTTTCTTGCCATAATACAAATTCAAACAAACTCTTTGAATGAGAAGGTGTGTCCAAACTTTTAGTCTGTACTGTACATTTGTGTTAGATTAGGAACAGAAAAGAGCATCAACGATTCATTAAACCCAATTTACGGTCATTTATCTACTCTATAGAAGGCATAACTTGATGAACACTGCCATCTTGTGGACGAAATGAAAATTTCTTTTTTAATTCACAAATGAGAAATGAGTCTATATTAACTACAGAGTGAGGAATTTTAATACTTACTGTATAAATTTAATATACGTTAGTAAAGAGTAATTACTATATATGCAGTATGTCACAAAAGTGAGTACACCCCTCACATCTCACATGCATCAACACTGCATAAATGACTATTTAACACATTGAAAAGTCGTCAGTGTAAAGTTTGTATAGCAGTGTAAATTTATTGATCCCTCAAAATAACTAAAAATACAGCCAATAATAGCTGAACCCCTGGCAACAAAAGTGAGTACACCCCTAAGTGAAAATGTACAAATTGAGCACAATTAGTAATTTTCCTTCCCCTTTGTCATGTGACTCATTAGTGTTACACTGTCTCAGGCGTCACCAGAGAGCAGGTGAGTTAAATTTGGTATAAAAGCTCTTCCACTCTCTCATCCTGGCCACTGAAAGTTCAACATGGCACCTCGTGGCAAACAACTCTCAGAAGACCTGAAAAAACGAATTGTTGCTTTACATAAAGATGGCCTAGGCTATAAGAAGATATCCAACACTCTGCAACTATGCTGCAGCCCAGTGGCCAAGACCATCCAGCGCTTTAAGAGGACAGGTTTTTCTCAGAACAGGCCTCACCATGGTCGGCCAAAGAAGCTGAGAGCATGTTCTCAGGATCAGATCCAAAGACTGGCTTTGGAAAACAGATGGTTGAGTTTTAGCGTCCAGCATTGCTGCAGAGATTGAAGGGATGGGAGGTCAGTCTGTCAGTGCTCAGACCGTACGCGGCACACTGCATCAAATTGCTCTGCATGGTTGTCGTCCTAGAAGGAAGCCTCTGCTAAAGATGACGCACAAGAAAGATTGCAAACAATTTGCTGCAGACATGCAAACTGGAACCATGTCCTGTGGTCTGATGAGACCAAGATAAACCTATTTGGTTCAGATGGTGTCAAGCGTGTCTGGCGGCAACCAGGTGAGGAGTACAAAGACAAGTGTGTCTTGCCTATCGTCAAACATGGTGGTGGGACTGTCATGATCTGGGGCTGCATGAGTGCTGCTGGCATTGGGGAGCTACAGTTCATTGAGGGAAACATGAATTCTAACATGTGCTGTGACATACTGAAGCAGAGCATTATCCCCTCCCTCCGGAAACTGGGCCGCAGAGCAGTGTTCCAGCATGATAATGACCCCAAACACACCTCCAAGATGACCACTGGCTCAATCATCACTCTGGAATAGGCTCAATCTGGACCCATCCCGCTACAAATACAATCTTTATGCAAAATTCACATTCCCTAGCAAATGTATGTGTACTTTTTCCCTAATTAGTCTCACTAACAAATTATTATTTTTTGTTTAGTCATAATTCTGCATGTGCTCTTCACATTGTGCATGTTGAAATGCTCTCACTTTCACTGTTATACATAGCCATGATTTTTACTGTCATTTATTTACCATGCACCTTTACTAAGGTGTTTGCGTGATCTCCAGTCATTATTTTTTTCTGACCAAATTTCTTCCAGGAAGTTAAAGGTTCATCACAGTTCTTACAGGACTTAATGTGTTGTCCTTAACCCAGATCCTGTAACTTCAAATAACCTTCATTGTTTTTGGTGCTTGGCGCAGGCCAATATTTAAACTCTCCATCAGACTGCATCACCACAGAGAGCTCAATTAAATCATTATGTTTACAGATAGCACAATCGTAGTTAACTGTAGTACTCCAGTCCACAACAACTAACACTACAGTACAAAATACACTACACATATTACAGTTTGTATGCATGAACACGTTATATTTCATTACACTGTCTATTGTCTCATGTCTTGTCCATTAGCAAATTGGTGTAATATTCCCCTGTCCGTAATTAATACTTTCTTCTGCATGTTTTATGTGCAGCAGGTTGGGGGTTTTTGGTCATTGTGATTGGGTTGGGGAAGTGTGGTTTTTGTGTCACCCGCTCTCATTCAGTCACCTGGTGCTGTTTGTATGTTTTTAGAGAAGCCCCTGCTTATGTAATCAGTGATACAACACCATATAGGTTTAGCTCCAAGACAGACAAAGCAGGCGGCCTGAGCATTGAGGGTGACCCCAAAGACCGACAATGCCAATCCACTGCAGGACAAGAAACTTAGACACAGTAACACATAGGGGCAAGTTTTGGTTTTTTGGTTTGGTTGGGCACAGAACCCAAGCTCAGGTTTCAAACCAGGGACTGAAAATCTTTAATCAATTACATCTTCTTCTTTTTTAAAAAGCTGTTGGGTTTTTTAGATCACTGGAAACTTTATGAGTAATCACTACAGTATTATGTCACTTCTTCCAATCAAGGCATACTGATCATCATTTTCACTGTTTAAAAACCAACAGATAACTTGTCGCCAATTTGCGGGAGAGGCGCATCTGTCCGTGTGGACTGTACACGCACTTAGTTACCAACACCACTTGTACGTTACAGGAACTCGGCTGGGAGTTATTGCCACATCCCCGTACTGTCCTTCCTTATGTTTGTGCCATTAAACTAGTTCCTGGGAGTCCAGCGTTTCAGACGTGAAGAACCTTCAATCTACCTTGACCGTGTCCAAGCACTAGTGAAACGCTTGGATAAGAGCATCATTCATGTAGCAGAGAATTATATAGAGATCTAAAGGGAAGTTTTACTGTCAGAACTGTGTTTGTTATTCTGTACAATCAAAAGTCCCGGGTTGCCTCGAACCCCTATCGTAGTTATAGATGATCTTACCATCTATTTTGTGAGTCGGAAAGATGACACATACAACCATAAAGAAAGAAAGAAACTGACTCTTAAAGTGAGCTGGCCTTAAAGTGAACAGTTGTGATGTGAAAAAAGCAAATATATTATTTGTGAGTCAGTGCTATTAGTCTTATTGTTTATTCATCTTAAAGTTAATCTTAGCAAGGAGCAAGTCTAAGTCTTGGTTTTGTTGATGAACCTGTTGGTTTTGAATGAAGGAATTAGAGGAGAAGACAGAAAACACAACATGACACACATTCTTCTGTGAGCTGGATAATCTGCAGACACACCGCTGAGCGCAGGCTAATTTCCATCAGCAAACATTGTGTGAAGCGGCTTCAAAGTAGCAACCAGTTTATGTGTGTGTGTGTGTGTGTCTTCATTTGATCGTATATTTTTAATGCATGTGAAAGACTGTGTATCTTGTCAGAGTGTAGTTTAGCATGAGCTGTCCTGCTACTCAGTATGTGTGTGTGTAGAGAGAGAGAGTTTTTTTTAATGGAATTTCATGCTAACCACTTTGCCACACAGTTCACCATGACATCTAAGGTGTGTGTGAAAGTTGAAGAGCGAAGAGAGTGCGTGATGGGACACCCGATACAGCACCGGACTGACGGCCGCTCTCTGATGTCACCGCCCCCATAACGCCCCATAAACACAACCTTGAACAAAACGGCTGAAAGCAAACAGCTAAAAATATAAAGTTCTCAATTTCTTATGTCTCCCGATATTCATGGATGTTGCCAGTCACGCTCAGGAAATCCTCCACATCTGACAAGAGTGTTACCCAGAATAGTAACGCTACCAATTTGAAACAAAGCAGCATGGTTATCTGAAGAGAAACATTTAAACTGAATACATGACACAACAAAAAGAACCATCCTAGGGCAAATCTAGAATCTTTCAGAAATTTTGTGGTTTGTCTTGATGGAAAACCTTTAAAAGGTTCCATGTAGAACATTTCACAAAACATTGATCCAAATATGGACCTCCAAGACACGCCCGCCATGGCAGGATGCTCTATATATGTAGGTATATGTTCTAGAGAGCTTTCAAATGGATGACCGTACGAAATACTACAAGAAGAATCCTTGAGTTTACAGTCTGATTTGTTTCAAGCAGCTACAGTATACTGTATTTCTTACAGTTTTAAGGTAATAAAACTACTGAAAGTATCTAACCAGGAAACTATTATGAGAAATGGAGTGTGAAAAGAAAAAAAACAATTTTGTGGACATGGTATTTTAATAAATATTAATAAACATAAATAATAAATATATGAATAAATTATAATATGATAATAAATAAAAAATAATAACATTACAATTTACATTTAATAACATTGAATAAACATGTCATGTTTAGTACGAACTGATATTTTTTCCTTTTCACACTCCATCAAGTAAGTGATGTTATTGCACCAACCACCCAAAAAGTCACAAAAAGAAGAAGAAGGAGAAGTAATACTCTTACAAAATGCAAGAATTTGCATAAGAATCTGGTGGCTTATATTCTCTGCCAAAGATATTTGCAAATTTTAGACCATTTAATTTTTGTAAATAATTGAAAATTTTGAAAAAAGGCATATATCAGCTTACAAGTGTGAATCAATTCTGAATCGAAAACTGATTCATCGATTGAATCAATTGAACCGACCAACAAAATATTGATTACAATGCATAATTAATCAATTCTCACAGCTCTATTTAAGACATAGTAATATGTATACAATATTGAAGACAATCATTTATGTTGTAAAGGAAAGTGTGGGTCAGTCCAGTAGGGGGCGCCAATAGACCTTTATTAGATGTTTTCTGACATTCTATCGTGTTCTAACCCAGAAGTTGTTTTTGTTGTTTGGTGTAGCAACGTGTAGTAGGAAACCAGCACTTTAACTGTTTTTTTATGCAGTTAATCTTGTTTGGTGGATTTGTGCGTGCAAATATTGTAAGTATTATTACTTTTATTTACTGAATATGTTGGGAGGATGGCACTTTACTGTGAATCTAGCCACCTGCTGTTTGTTGCTAATAACGAAGCATGATAGTTAATGCTAGAATTGCTATGATGCGTTATATCTGTTGTTCAGTATGTAGAAATGTATAGTTAAGTATAGGAGACTAATTAGTAACTGTTGTTGTTCCTGTTACTGTTTCAGTGACTTATGGTGTTACTTATTTTATTTCTTTATATAGAACCACATATCTGTCCACCTGTTGATTAACATGTGCAATGCTGGAATAAAGAGAGTGTTTTAAGGAGAACAAAGACTTGTGCATTCTAACCGATGCCCCACAGTGATCATAACTCTAAGCTAGCAACTCAAACCTGATACTTCATTACAAAGTGGTCCTTCGAGCCGGATCAGGTGATTACTGTGGATGAAGATGGCTCATGCCCCATTAGGTGGAGATTTCAGACCAGATCATGTTCGTTCTCGCCGACAAAGGAACCCTCCTTTCTGGTTAAAGGAATATGAGGTTGATCTCCCATGCCCAGTAGCACTGGACGAGCCGAGTCATCATGTTTCAGGAATTGGAGAAAGCAGGAGACACAAGGAGAGACACGTCGAGATGACGCCTCTCCCCCAGCACTCCATTCCACACAACTGGAGCACAGAAGGAATGCCCTCGGCCTCAGCTTCTGTTCCCCTTTACGAGAGCACACCAACATCATACCAGCCTATATCGCCTATGTTAGAAGTGCTTCAACAGCTGCAGGAGGATAACAGGAGGTTACAGCATACTGTATTGRATATGCAACRKCAAATAGACAGGAATATTGCATTGTCATCTCATCATCCTGTGCCATTAGCATCAAACTATTCTCCCAGTGTCAGAACGAAGCAGCTAACTGTAGCTGATACCCTACCTCAGCCCGCTCATCAATTAGCTATTGCAGAAGAGGAAGAAGACTGGCCGCCACCCCCTCCACCTGTGACGTCGGATGAGAGACAAAGACAGCCCAATYCTGATCACAGGATCGTAGGTGTTTTGCAGGAGCTAAAGGAACGCATCCTTAAACTAGAACTGAATCGGCCCTCCTCCCCATCCACGCCAAACTATCAACAGCCATTTGACAACTATCAACAGTCRGAGTCATGGTCTGGGTTCGCTAATACTGATGCTCCTCCATTGCCACCTCCGAGGGACTATAGTGCTACTGATGCACAACCATGTAGCCAGGAGAGATCATATAGGGGTCCCAAACCGTCCATCCCAGATTTTACGTGTGACGACCCGAGAGAGTTTGCAAGACTACGAATATCCTTGGAAAATATTCTTCCCTCGGATGCAACTGAGAGGTTCAAATACCAAATCTTGCTGGACCACCTCAAATTCGAAGAAGCCCTCTTAATCGCYGACTCTTACAGTAACTCTCCATACCCCTATTCAGACACAATGGCATCTCTCATTCAGCACTACGGTCAACCTCACCAACTAGCTTTGCGGAGAATTGCAGAGTTGATGGACGGACCCTCGATCCGTCCAGGAGATTAGATGGGATTCCGCAAATTTGCGCTGAGAGTCAGAGCGCTGAAACAGGAGGGACTCATTGAACTTCAGTGCGGATCTCATGTGGCCAGATTAAGCAGTAAGTTACCCCAGGATCTCAGAGCTAACTTTAGGCGGTATCTTCACCCACTAAAGAGAGGCGTGCCTTCACTTTTGGACTTTGCAGAGTGGTTAGAGTATGAGCTACAGATACAGGAAGGTGGTGATGTGCTTGATCAGATAGAGACCCATAAAGACGCAGCTACAAGGCAAAGAGATCGCAAGAGAGAGGGTAAAGGAAGAAACAGGCCAATGACTGTGCTCATGGGCTCTACACAAACTACACTGGAGGCCCCCTGTACTGCGGCGGCCCCTTCCCAGTTATCAGAGAAGCCCAGACTGTACTGCTTTTACTGCTGTAATAACTTGCACAATCTCAATGACTGCTCTAACTTCTCATATCTCAATAAACTGCAGTAGAAACAGTGGGTGATAAACAATGGTCGCTGTTGGAGATGTGGCCGCAGCCACCAAGCCGCACAATGTCGTCTGAGAGATGGCTGCAGTATATGTAAAGGCAAGCATCTGAATGCTCTCCATGATGTTAACACCAGGACAGAGGAGTCACAGAAGGCACAGAAGAAAGCCAGTTCTGAAACACTTTGTGGACTGGTGAATWSCTCTACTGACATCCTTTACCTGGACAGAAAGGCTGGATGSAGCCAAGTGCTCCTTAAGGTCAGTAAGGTTCTCCTAAGGAATGACAATCATACCTTGGAGACCTATGCTGTCCTAGACGACGGATCGGAGCGAACAATTCTCCTACAGGAGGCAGCACTGARGTTAAACCTCCAGGGTCCCAAAGAGAGTCTGACACTGAGAACGGTGCGCCAAGACTTACGAGTGATACAAGGTTCTTCTGTGTCCTTCACTATCTCACCAGCTGGTCAACCTGAGAGAGTTTATAAGATCAGAGGAGCTTTCACTGCAGCACAGCTGGGTTTAGCAGAACACACATACCCAGTGGCACGATTGCAGCGTAAGTACAGGTACTTAAGGAAATTGCCTTTGCCAGAAATTAGATGTGCCCGACCTCTTCTTCTTATTGGATCAGACTTTCCGCACTTAATAACCCCAACCCAGCCAGTAAGATTAGGACCAYGGGAGGGTCCTGCAGCAGTTAAGACAAGACTTGGCTGGACACTTCAAGGCCCTACTAAGTGCTTACCACAGCGAGATGGAACCCAATCATGCCTGTTCATTGCAACACCCTCCCCATCAGCTGAATTGCATCACCATGTAGAAAGACTCTGGCAGCTCGATGTCTTGCCATATAAGAACGAGAAGCTGGTGACCAGGTCCCGACAGGATCAGAGTGCAATGGAAATCCTGCAGACAAAGACAGTTCGGGTTAATATAAATGGGGTTCACAGGTATGCCACACCGTTATTAAGAGTGCAGTCCATGCCCACTTTGCTGGCCTCACCAACTGCAGTCCTCGCTAATTTAAGGAGTACAGAGAAGCGCCTTCTCCGTGATCCAGTTCGTGCTACAGCATACAACTCTGAAATCCAGAAACTTGAACAGGCAGGGTATGCCATAAAGGTGAGTCAAGAGGTATCGGAGTCATCTAACGAGTCCTGGTTTATACCACATCATATGGTGACCCACAATGAGAAGAACAGAATTGTGTTCAATTGTTCCTTCACCTACAAAGGGAACAATTTGAATCAACTGCTCCTGCCTGGTCCCAATTTGAGCTCCTCCCTGCTTGGTGTTCTGCTGCGATTCAGAGAACATTCCACAGCTGTCAGCAGTGATATCAAAGGCATGTTTCATCAGGTGCGGCTACTCCCGGAGGACAGGCCACTCTTACGTTTCCTGTGGCGTGATATGCGGAGAGACACCCCGCCTAGCGTGTATGAATGGCAAGTCTTGCCCTTTGGGACAACTTGCTCCCCATGCTGTGCAACATACGCACTTCAACGACATGTCACTGACCACAATCGGGAAGAAAGGGATGTACAGGATGCCGTCGAAAGACACTTTTATGTGSATAACTGGCTCCAGAGCTTCTCTTCCCCAGAAGCAGCCAAAGCATTGGTCAACAAGTTGAGTGGACTGCTGGCTAGCGGAGGATTTGAACTAAGGCAATGGGCAAGCAACATCCCAGATGTCATAAAACACCTTCCCCCCGACATGCTGTCACAAGATAGTGATCAGTGGCTCAACCAAAGTCAAATGGACCCACAGGAGYCTGCTCTAGGACTACGCTGGAGATGTAGGTCAGACACACTGACATATAAGGCGCATCTGCAAGAAGCAAGCCCTCCAACAATGAGGAATATCTATAGAGTGCTAGCCAGCCAATATGACCCCCTTGGATTCCTCACCCCCTTCATAACCAGGGCCAAAATTCTCGTTCAGTTGTTGTGGAATAATAAGAGAGAATGGGATGACCCAYTACTCCCTAGTGATATTCTTGAAGCTTGGAAGGCATGGGAGAGCGAACTTCAGCATTTGGAGAAACTCAGTTTGCCTCGATGTTATGTCAGCCTTGACCTAGATCACCCCAGCTGCAACAAAGAGGTCCACATATTCTGTGATGCATCAGAAYGGGCCTACRGGAGTGTCGGATATCTTCGTACTGAGAATCCAAATGGTCAAGTCGAGGTGGCATTCATAACTGCCCGATCACGAGTAGCGCCCAAGAAACAACTTTCAATGCCCYGGTTAGAGTTGTGTGCCGCCCTCACTGGTGCYCAACTCGCTCAGCTACTGCAGAAGGAACTTACTATAAACATCGACCGTGTTCTCCTGTGGACAGACTCAACTACTACCTTACACTGGATCCAGTCAGATTCCTGCCGCTTCAARGTATTTGTGGGGACACGAGTTGCTGAAATACAGGAGCTGACTAATAACAAGGACTGGCATTATGTTGACTCTTTGAACAACCCAGCCGATGACATCACAAGGGGAAAGACCCTGTTGGAGCTGGCAGGTGAGAATCGATGGAACAAAGGACCGTCATTTCTGCAGCTATCACGTGACCACTGGCCGAATACCCCAACAATTTCCAGGAAGGTGGAAGCAGAGGAACTAYGTAAACCCCTTTCCTGCCTCAACACAGTCACCTGGCGGACACCTCCTGACTCCAAAGAGTTCCATTGCTTCACAGACCTAATAAAGGCCACTGCCGGGTATSTACATGATGCAACTTCATCCGATTCGCAAAGCGCTCCAGCTGAAACTTACCAGAAAGCAGAAATGGAGATTCTCAGAKCTGCTCAGAGAGAGAGTTTCCCCGAAGAGACCTGTTGTCTTACTGCTGGTAAACCAGTACCACCATCAAGCCGCCTGGCACTGCTGGCCCCTGAACTGGACAAAGAGGTACWCATCATTCGTGTTGGAGGTAGACTACGTCGATGTAACCAGCTGGAATTGGAAATAGTCCATCCGATTGTTCTGGATCCGAAGCATCCCGTGACCAGAATGCTCATTCGGCATGTAGACAGCAACTTAAAGCACCCAGGTTCTGAGAGACTTTTTGGGGAGCTACGACGCAAGTACTGGATACTTCGGGGGCGTGAAGCTGTTCGGAAAGATCAACGTGCTTGTCTAGAATGTCAGAGATGGAGAGCTCACCCAGTCCTCCCTCGGATGTCAGATCTACCTCCCGCCCGTCTCCGCTTGCAGTGTCCGGCATTCTTCTCTACGGGAGTGGACTGTTTTGGGCCCTTCTTAGTTAAGATAGGGCGCCGCAATGAAAAGAGATGGGGGATCCTATTTAAATGCTTAACGACAAGAGCAGTACACATTGATGTCTTGTCMAGTCTAGATACCGACTCCTTCCTGATGGCCCTACGGAGGTTTGTTTCTCGYAGGGGCAAGCCTGCGGAGTTACTGTCAGAMCAAGGAACAAATTTCAAAGGAGGTGAGCGAGAACTCCATGACTCCTTTAAAGCTATGCAGCCCTCATTGCAAGCTCACCTGGCAGAGCATCAGATTAAGTTTATCTTTAACCCCCCCAATGCACCGCACTTTGGAGGTACCTGGGAAAGGGAAATTCGTTCCATAAAGATAGCTTTAAATGTCACTCTCAATGCTCAGACTGTGACTGAGGAAATGCTSAACACCATCCTTATTGAAATTGAGGGAATCCTGAATTCCAAGCCCTTGGGTTATGTCTCCTCTGACCTGGCTGACCCAGATCCAATTACCCCAAATCTTCTTTTGATGGGGCRGCTAGACCCTTCACTGCCACAAACCCTCTACCATGACTCCAATCTCCTCAGTCGGAGGCGCTGGAGRGCCTGTCAAGTCCTTGCAGACAGATTCTGGTCACAGTTCATAAAAAACTACCTGCCTGCTATGCAAATCCGGGAGAAATGGCGAACTGATACAGATCCATTACAACTGAATACAGTGGTACTCATAGTGGACCCTCAGTTGCCCAGACCACTATGGTTAATCGGACAGATAAGAAAGGTGTTCACTGGAGCTGATGGTCAAATACGTACAGCAGAAGTTAAGGTGAATGATCGGACCTACGTCAGACCTGTCAGCCGTCTAATCCGTCTCCCTGCTATTTCAGATGACGAGAAGAAAGGTTCACCCTAATAACTGCAAATTTGAGGAACAAATTTGGGGGCGGCTGTTGTAAAGGAAAGTGTGGGTCAGTCCAGTAGGGGGCGCCAATAGACCTCGTGTTCTAACCCAGAAGTTGTTTTTGGTGTAGCAACGTGTAGTAGGAAACCAGCACTTTAACTGTTTTTTTATGCAGTTAATCTTGTTTGGTGGATTTGTGCGTGCAAATATTGTAAGTATTATTACTTTTATTTACTGAATATGTTGGGAGGATGGCACTTTACTGTTAATCTAGCCACCTGCTGTTTGTTGTTAGTAACGAAGCATGATAGTTAATGCTAGAATTGCTATGATGCGTTATATCTGTTGTTCAGTATGTAGAAATGTATAGTTTAGTTTAGGAGATTAATTAGTAACTGTTGTTGTTCCTGTTACTGTTTCAGTGACTTATGGTGTTACTTATTTTATTTCTTTATATAGAACCACATATCTGTCCACCTGTTGATTAACATGTGCAATGCTGGAATAAAGAGAGTGTTTTAAGGAGAACAAAGACTTGTGCATTCTAACCGATGCCCCACAGTGATCATAACTCTAAGCTAGCAACTCAAACCTGATACTTCATTACAATTTAATAAATTCATAAATAAATAAAGTCAAACTTCAAATCTGAGTCGTCCAGACCTGCAGCATGAACAATCACAAATGCAAAAATGTCTGTACATGCAACCTGACATGCGAGGTGGTTTAGTTTTATTCGACTTCATTCACCACAACACGTTGTAGCTCACTCAACACCCAGCGTGAACGTTTTGATGTACCGAGCAATAAAACGCATTCCCGTCATCTGCTCTGCAGCGA
The DNA here is from genome assembly GCA_003987875.1 of Clarias batrachus. Lineage (NCBI taxonomy): Eukaryota > Metazoa > Chordata > Actinopteri > Siluriformes > Clariidae > Clarias > Clarias batrachus. The sequence goes on from QMIH01002849.1 coordinate 14,324, forward strand.
TGCAACATCAGACACACTGAGGAACATGTCCTAATAAATATGATTACAGACCACAAGTGCGACCCAAACAAGTGCCTTTTTCTCTCTTCCTCTCATTTACTGCTTTGTTTCCACACACGGTTTTTCTTGCTTGCTTTCTTTCCTCAATTTTCTATCACTTAACACTTTTTTTTTCTTCTCTCCAATCACATGGGAGGATTGGCTCCATATTTCAAACTGAAGACGGGTGTGGAAGGGTCTGAGAATGTGTGTGTTAGAGAACAAATAGCATGTTGACACAAATCGTCTGACAGGGAAAAATAAAAAGCATCACTTTCTCCTGAGAAAGTTTCAGAAACTCAGCATAGTGCACAACGACACGTTTCAGACACTACAAGAGGAATTTTAATATCAATTATGTAAATATGAATTAGACAAATAAACAGAAATTTACATGTAGCAAAGTTTTTTGTAATAAAAAAAATGTATTTATTTAAAACAGCAACTACAGAAAATATTTTAATAAAAGTTATTCCTGCTAAAAAAGGATCTAGAAATTAAAGTTGAAGAACTTTCTGTTGATGTCTAAAGATCTTCTACTAAACTTGAATATTAATATTTTCCCTCTCAGTTATTCTTCCTACCCTGTCCAGGGTGTACACCCCCATGTGCTCTCAGCCCTCTGCGACCCTGAATACAGGATAAAGCGTTATAGATGATGAGTGAGTTTTTCTTCCTTTCCTTTCTATCTCATTTACACACACATATTACATACAGATTTACTTGTATATACACACACTTACTCGTATATAAACACCAAGCTTGTTCAACAAGTCAAACTGGTTTATAATTCTTTATACAACTTTTTGCCTGTAAATGTAAACGTCCTTCACTTGTTTGCTTCCTGATCAATAAACCTTTATAATACCAGAAAACCAAGCTCATCAAAGAAGAGGAAGACGAGCATTTTATTGTATTTTGAGAAATGGCTGTACTGTTGCTATGAGCCGAACATCCTGCATTTTGACATAAACATTAAATTAACTGATCAAATATCAGAATGCTACTTAATGTTCACAAACCAACCCCCCCCCCACACACACACAGCAGCAGCTTATTTATTAATTATATAGACTATAAGTGTTGTCAAACCTATTACTGACTTTGTTTCATTAATTATTGTTGTAATTACTGTTGTACTAATTACTGCTTTTTATAGTGTTTTTAGGAATGTGGAAAGGGTTTTCATTGAAGACATTCTTGCCCTACAGCCGTGCCTAGAATTTTTTGCACAGTACATTATCAGTGATAACTCTGTGGCTAACAAATACAACATTAATTTTTACTTCAATAGCCTCCTGCAGGCCAAATCAGTCAGTGGTCCCATACCTCTACAAATCACAAGGCACACCCAAACAGAGAAAAGCAATAAAACTGACCTGATGAATTTAACTGCAATTCTGTTCCTTATATCCTTATACTTGCTTCACCCTTCGAGCCGACTGCAACTACTTTCCATTCGCATAATAACCTCTCCCTTTCACCTTCAGGACATTTACATAACAAATATCTGTGTGGAGTCAAACATGCCTGGACAGTCATAATCTTGCTCCTGTGCACACTGGCTGTATTTACTTAGCTGCAGGGGTGTGGTGTTTATCAATTTTATTAAACTCTTTATGTTCTCTCTTATATACGCTAATGTTCCAATGTTTGTCCTTAAAGTTCAAAGATGCCATGTGCAGTCCTGGAACTTGTTTTTTGACCTTGGATGCTCCAACCTCAAATGAAAAGTAATAAATATTTAATGTAATAAAATGAATTTATATCAAATCATAATGACTTTCCTAACATGCCTGTAAATTGTGTGTTGATCTCCATCTGTATCACTGTTGCTCCAGAACTATTCTGTAGTATCTGAACCTTCCTTCTCCTGTAAATGGATCACCATGTTTTTGACGTCTAACCAAAGACAAGTTTCTCTGAGCATAAATAGCAGAAGATAACGTTGTTCAAAATGGGTCACTTTGGACTTCACACCCCTGAGTGCAGTTTGAGCCTTTTATATAAAGAGACATTTTACAAATGAACAAATGAAATACAATCACCAATGAGACTTTTAAAATTGTCTTTCTTCCTTCAGAGAGAGAGAGAGTTATGAATCACATTAGAATACACAGGAAAGCTTGTGCAATCTCACACACAGTCCCTGAAGCTTGCATGCAAACAGACTTAAGATCTCTCAACATACAACCAGTGCAGTGTGGATAAGATAGTGGTGATGTGCTCATACTGTATATTCTGGTTCTACTGTGGACTCTCGCTGCTGCATTTATGCACCTAGTAGAACATCCAGACAGTAAGGTGAAAAAAGCATGACTGAATCTTTCTGCATAATTTAGGTGTCCCATTTTGGTTAAAATGTGGAGACCGTTACAATAACTTTTCTGCTCACTCACACATCGTTGGAGCGGCATAACACACTCGAAGGTCATCACTATCCGCTCCTTCCGCTTATGTGAGCTCACAGACGCCCCTGATTGGTTGTAGAGTTGACTTCCTCTTACTCTACTTCGAGAAATATGGGAGAGGGATCAGAGACAGGGTGATACAGATGCGAGAGCACTTGAACAAGATGACCACATTGGCCCAATCTCACCTGGCACAAGCCTAAACCAGGTACAGTATGATCAATCTGCTCGTGAACCAAGTTTTGAACCTGATCATAAGGTGTTGGTGATGTTGCCAAGTCATGTTTACAAAAAGGCAGGGCCCATTTGAAGTTAAAAAGAAACTGCGGCTAGGAAATGGCGACATGGGGTTAGGGTTGTCCTACACATGCCTTACACGTCTACCTCCTTAAGCGATGTATTCCTTGGCTGGATAAAAGTGCAAAGAGTTGGTAAGGTGGAGAAAGAAGAGGAAGTGGATGACCAATAACTTCCTCAGTCTGCTCTAGAAGATCTAGAAGAGTCTGAATCACCTATCACGTCATGTTCAGTAACAGGGTGGGATTAATTTCCATAACAGCAAGAACAATGCTGTTAAGACTTTGTTGAATTTATATTGCTTAAATATTTTTACTGTTCTTTCTTCTTTGAATTGCTGCATGTCTATTTACTTCCTGCTCGCACTGCATGTATTAGTCTACACTAAACTCAACAGCGTCAAACCTGGAATATATAAACACACACTGACTCACTCACTCATCGTCTGTACCGGTTTATCCTGTATTCAGGGTCGAGGAGGCCTGGAGCTTTTCCCAGCAGGCTTAGGGCATGAGGTGGGTTACACCCTGGACAGGGTGCCAATCCATCGCAGGACAAACACACACACTCATTTACACACTACAGGCAATTTGGCAATTAGCCTAATCTACATGTCTTTGGACTGTGAGAGGAAAGAAGAGTACACAACAGAGACCCACCAAGCACAGGGAGAACAAGCAAACTCCATGCACACAGACGGGAATTGAACCGTGACCCTGGAGGTGCAGGACAAATCAATATATAAACAATACAATATGTACATATTTACTGTATGTGTCACGGTTACTGCTTGCCGGACAAATGAGTGACATGATAACAGAGATGAAAGTGATCAAAAGACTTTATTGAAAACAAAACAGGGAACCAAAAGAACAGACATGGACTGCAACCAGGATAAACTAAACATGGAGCTACACCGAACTAGACATTACAAACAGACAGACCAACAGACTAGGAGAACACAGAGCTAGGAACACAGAACCAGGAAGAACATACCAGACAAACTGTAACCCTAGACGAACAGATGCAAGACAAGGACAACACCGAACTCAGGAACATTTATAACAAACACACTAATTAGCAACCTCAGTTCAGGTGAGCGCCACATCACCTGACTGAGGTGCATTCTGGGGATTTGAGTCCACCAAAACTACAAATGAAAACCAAAACACAAAATGGAGTCTGAGGGCGCTTTGGCGCCCTCTGGTGGTATCCCCTGACAGTATGTTGTACAGTATGTAATATAATTTTCTTATACTGTACAGCATGGATAAAAGAAAGTTAAATAAATAAATAAATTCCTGCCCGTTCAGTCCAACCAAGTCATTTTTAGGGAATAAACAGTGGTAGTAATGATGGTTATCACATTTCCTTCTTGTTTTCTTCCTTCCTTATTGCCTCTTATGTTTGCATTGCCAAAATAAACCATGAACAGTAAGTGCATTCTGTCTGTAGTGGCTGCAACCTCTCTCTTAGTTTCCTGCATTTAATTTAAAAGCACATTTAATATGGGTCCTTCATATAATAGAAACCTTTTTTAAAAAAACTTTATTTTCAGAATGGGCAACATTTTACGGTGATAACTCTAATAAGGTGGGACTAAACATCATTTAATGGTGGCATTAGTGTGGCCTTGCACCTTCAGGGTATGAGTTTGATTCCCACCTCTGGGTCTGTTTTTCTTGTTCTCCCTGTGCTTGGTGGGTTTCCTCTGGGGACTCCGTTTTCCTTTTAAAGTCCAAAAACATGCAGATTAGGCTCATCGCCATTTCCAAATTGCCCATAGAGTGTGTGAGTGTGTGTGCTCTGTGATGGATTGGGACCCTGTCCACGGTGTACCCCTGGCTCGTGCCCCAAGTGAACACAGCGGAAAGACAATGATAAACATCATATGACTCAATGATGGAATGATTTCTCAATTTTAATAAATTTAAAAACTTTAATAAAAAAAGTGGTGCTACAAGTGGAAAATAAAGTCAAAGTGTTGATCAAGTGTCTTTCACCAAACAGATACATGTCCACATCACATAAAGCCCTGTATCACTGATTGGCTGGGAACGAAAGCAGAATTCATATTTTTATTGTTTATTTAAAGTAACACACACATAAAAAGTCTAGGACTACACAATGTAACAAACGCAAACATAAAGTAGACAAACTTGAAATATTCACGAACAACACCTAAATACAATGTGACTAATCACTAGAGACACTAGGTCAAGTGCTCTATACAAGTCTGACTTCAATAGTGCTCATTGTGTACAAAATAATGTGTATCAGAAAAGGAAATAAAATAGATGGAAAGAGATATTCCAGAAAAATATTTACAAGCTGAATAATGAATAAATAAAGTAAATCAATAGCATTTGCTAATGTTCAATTGCCTTTACACTTTTACATCTGGTCAGTGTGGTTTGAATTTGACTCCACAAGTTATTATATATCCAGTATGTTGGTTACAGGTGTGTGTGTGGATTAGTGTGAAAGAGGCCACAGGTTTGGGAAAGAAGCTGTTTTTTCACCTACTGTATTTGCAAATGAGCCTATTTGTGTTATCAGTTTAAATAGGGAGTGACCAGGGTGTGAGTGTTGTCTACATAATGCTGCAAGCCTTCTTTCTTCTGTTATTTGTCCCGGTTTAACCCAGTTTGTCAGGTTTGACTGGGTTTCTCCAAGTTATCTAAAGCCTTCTCCATGTTCTTTAGTAAACATTAAAAATTTATTTAACTCCACTGATCGAAATTGAGGCTTGATGAGTGATTGCAGGTTGAGATTGTGCTTTTAATGTGTTCATGCATGCTCATGCACATAAAGAAATGAGAAAAAAATGTGGATAACATTAACAAATGCTTATTACAGAAAAAAAACATTTCAAATAAACAATATATTAAGAGTTTAAATTATACATAAATATAAGTAAATACAAAACACACTACCTAACCCAACTATAAAGATTTAAGTCTGTACTCTCAGTTTAATAATCAGTGTGCATCCTTTATTTTTTATTATTATTTATTTTAACATGACTCCAAACCAGCTTCACATTTCAGATTACAAATATGGATCGAATTTCAAATATGACCAAATTTTCCCAAACTGACAGATTGTAAATAAAAAAGAGTATAATTTCAGGAGAAAGCCTCACTGCTGTCTTTGCTGCTAAATATGTGTTGGAGTGTGAGAGCCTGAGAGACAGTGAGACACTGCGTGAGACACCGCGTGAGACACAGCGTGAGATACAGCGTGAATATTCCTAAACCCAATGAATTGTTTTTCACTTTCATATATAATATGTTAATAATATTTATAAATGTAGATAGAAGTTCCTTCTCTAGTTACTTTGGCAACAATGTGATTTTTTTTAACATTCATGCCAATAAAGCTCTACTGAACGGAAGTGAGTCAATACAGCCCTCTGTTTACTTACTAGGAAGTTAGAAGCAGAGCTCAGCTTCGTCTATCATTTCTTCTCTCTCTCTCTCTCTATTGACTTACCCCACACGCACACACACGCGAGCGTGCACACACTTTTTTGTTTGTGCCACAGGTGAATGTACAGGTATAATGTTAGACGACAGACATCTAAACTAGAAAGCAAAAAAAAAAGGGAGCCTGGAAAGGCCTGATAGAAGAGAAAAGCAAGACAGCTGCAAGGTTAAAAATATCAGGACCAAAAGACCAAATAAGTGCAGATGTGATGTAGCGCTGTATCTCTATAAGGCTGCACCATGTGCACTACTCCAACAGTGGGAAAACAACCTGTGAAAAACATATACACTGCTAACTAAGGCACAGAAAATACTCTCCTGCTTCAGATCATGACATGCTTATACTGTAGCTTTACGAGCTGCACAAGTCCTTCTTGTTGTTGTGTTTGATCAAAAAAGTGTGCAACCAGCAGTACACACACACATACACACACACGCACGCACACGCACACACACCCACACATAGATAATGTGGTTGGCAGACAAATTACTTCCTAACCTTACCATTACCATCTTACCCTTAGATGTCAGGTCCGTATGAATAGTCAGTAACAAATAAGCTCAATGTGTTTAGGCTTTGATCCAGTCAGAACCATGCTTTATCTAAAAAAATCTGTTACGTACTAAAATGTATATTTTTCTAGTTATATACATATAACAGAAATAAACATTATTGGGCATCTATCAAAGCTAACCCGTGTGTCTAAACCCAACATCAGACAAATTTGAAGATTATTTTAAGGTTATTTGAGGTTAATCAACTGACAGAAGTGATGTTAGAAGGTTTGATGGTGAATGCTTTAGAGAGGATCTACTTTCAGGGTACAATAGGCCATATTTTTCCGCATTATTACAGACTGTTACCTCTGAGCCAGAGCCCAATATATTTGGTTCAGGATTAGCGGGTCTATAATAAAATTTTAGTGAAATTAAGTGAACAGTTAAATTTTCTAATCTGAGCAGACAAAGGCCTGGAGTATTGTATTGCTCAAATTCCTTCATTTTACTACAAAACACAAAGTTGGAGCAATTATTAAAAATCACACTTTCCCGGTTTCACAGTTCAGGGATTCCTCCAGGAGTGTTTCTTTCCCATCATCACCTCTGGCTTACTCAGCAAGGAATCATTTATAATGCTTCATTTTATAGGGAAAATTTGTAGATTTCTGTGAAGTTGTTTTGGACCATTGTCCATGCTTACAACACTACAGAAATAACATTTAAATGAACCCTGAATGTGAAGCAGAAACTCCCTTTCTGGTAAACGGTACATGAATGTTACAGGTTATTTCTAATGTTACATTTATATTTTCAAAACCATCCTATTAGTCCTTAATTAAGTGAAGATGAAGCTCATTGATATACTTTCATTTTTTAAGCATTGGGAACTAAAACACTGTGAGATGAAGTTAATTTGATAATAAAACACACCGGCTGAAGAACGACGAGAAGCAAAGAGGAAGAGAAGTAAAATCCTCAGCAGCTTCATCGTCTATAAATGCCAGACTTTACCATCAAACTACGCTCACGCGCAAACACACACAAACAGGCAGGTCACATGGCAAATGTACCGGTTTAGTGTCAGACATCTAGACAACAAAAGAAAAAAGGGGGGTAGGAAAGTCTTGATAAAAGAGAAATGATTTATAGAATAACACGCGTTCTTGTTTAAATTGTGTTTTCCCCAAATACCTTTCTCTTCTTTTACACTACTACTTATTTTTCCAGTTCACCATGTGCTGTGCTTATTGAATGTCCTCCATGACACACACCTTGCCTTTTACACTCCTTTTCTGTGTACTCAGAAAAGGAAATAAAATAGAAGGAAAGATATATTACAGAAAAATATTTACAAGCTGAATAATGAATAAATAAAGTGAATCAATAGCATTTGCTAATGTTCATTTGCCTTTACAGTTTTACATCTGGTCAGTGTGGTTTGAATTGGACTCTACACGTTAACATACAGTATATCCAGTATGGTGGTTACAGGTGTGTGTGTGGATTAGTGTGATAGAGGCCACAGGTTTGGGAAAGAAGCTGCTTCTTCGCCTATTTGCAAGATCTTATCAACCGGAAGCTTTTACCTGTGAATAGCAGTTTAAACAGGGCGTGACCAGGGTGTGTGTTGTCTCACATAATGCTGCTTGCCTTCTTTCTCAGTTGACTGTACGACATTCAGGAGAAATGCCGTAAGTCCCAGTTTAACATTAAACATTAAAACTTGATTCAACTCCATGTATAGAAATTGAGGCTTGATGAGTGGTTGCTGGTTGAGATTGTGCTTTTAATGTGTTCATGCATGCTCATGTACATGTCAATTCAGATAGACAGTGGAATTATATTGTGGATTATATAGTGGAGCTACTGTATATGTGCAGCTTCCTCAAAAAATCGAATTCTATGTTTTTTGTTTAGTGATTTATTTTCTACATTCTAGAACAATACTGGAGATGTTAAAACTATGAAATAACACACCTCGCATTATATAATTAACAACAATAACTACAGTTGTTATTTTAAGACATAAAGGTCAGCTGTTCTGGATCAGTTCTTCCAAGAACTCTTCACCATGATGAAACTGTCTCTCATGAAGACCGTCCCAAGAAAGCAAGACCAAAACTTACCTCTGCTGCAGAGTAGAAGTTCATTTAGAGTCACCAGCCTCAGAAAAACTCCAATTAACAACCAGCAACTCAGATTAGAGCCGTTATAAAGGATTTACAGATCATAAGTAGCAGATACATCTCAATATCAACTGTTCAAAGGAGATTATTGTGTGTTTTGCACAACTTCAGCATTATTTTGCAGTGTAGAAAGAAATAAAAATCAGGAAAGACCATGGAATTAGAAGGTGTTTCCAAACTTTTGACTGGTACTATATATAGTGTATAACTGACAACATCAACACTGATTTAAGAAAAAATAATCTCAGTAAAGATTGTAATCCTTTACAACCAAACAAAAGATTTTAGATAAAGAAGTACAGATTGCTGTCAATGTAAACAGCTTGTTGTCACTGACTTCCACACTAATGTCCGTCTCACAGTTCTACAGCGCTGACAGGTGAGAAAAGTCTCATTCTAAAAAAAAACATTAACAGTTATAAGCTGCATGTCCTGTGTGCTGAAACAGGAACACAGATACATACAGTATACTCCTCCACAGTTTTAAAGTGAGTAAAAACTTTCATCACAAATTATACAATCAAATCTTTATTAGTTAGTTCAAAACAAAAATACAGATTTAGGGAACACACTCTTCTAAAAAATCTATTAAAAAATTGTTCTTTAAATAAACAATCTGAATAACTGTTTGTTTGCTCCACTAGGTGGCAGTAGAAGAACATATACTTGTGGTAGGGAGAGGTCATGTCACTGACCTTGGATATTCCCTAATATGAGGTCTAGCATCCAAAGCCATGGCCAGGAATCATAGCTCTATCTCTGTTGTTAATGTTCACCTCATCACATCATGATATCATGCAGAGACAGAAGATATTCTGGTTTTCTCTTTTACAGCTCAACAAATGTCACCGTCTTATAGCAGTCAAGTTCAGTCTTTCCCTCATTCTGCTTCAGTTCTGCTCCATCTTCAAGCACTTAATGGAGAATCTTATTCTATAAAAAATACAACATTAGCAATTCTATTACAAAACAATGAAAACCATTAAAAACTAGATAATCCAGTAATTTGCAGTAAGTATCAGAGATTCACTCACAGCGCCGAACTGGAACAAGCATGAAGACTGAAAAACAGATTATGTTCTGAGAGTTATTACAAAATTTATGTTCTTTAAAAAGTGGTCAAAATGTAATAAATAAATAAATAATAATAGTTAAGGGGGGTAGTGTGGTCAAGTATCTATTTGTTTATTTTTATTAAATTTTAGAAAATGTGAACAGCGCCAAAAATGACAAACTTGCGTGAGTATCATGGTACAATATTGAATTCTGATTGGCTAATCGCATTATTTATAGTTTGTAGATGATCATATGTAGAGAGTTTTAATATTTAATTTCATTACAAATTTGACATAATACACAGCATTATTAATCTAAAGGGATGGTAATGGGGATGGTTTATGTATTTTTTTTTTCAACAGGGGGGATGACATCCTCCTCACATCCCCCCACATATTGGCCCTGTCTGTAAATTACCTACTAATGGACTAATGGAAATATAAACTTAAAATGATGTTAGCTAACAGAAAATCTGATCTATCACTACACGTGTATGCAATTTAACCTCCAGATTTATATATATATAAATTAAATTTGCAATTGTAAGATACCTTGGTGGGGAACCCTTCCATTCCTTCTGCCTAACAGCCTCATAATGCCCCAGATGATTCCGGGAAAACACAAGACACCAAAAATACTAAAGAATACACCGATAATCACAGGTCCAGATGAAACTCCACCTGTCAAATCGGTACAGACTCTTTATTATCTGTTGCATCAATCAAAAAATAAATATGTGTTCTTAGGCTTCCAATAAATAACTTTTTTTTTGCAAAAAAATTCATGAGTGAATTTATAAAATATAAAATCACATGTTCCACAATTATTGTTTAGGAGAAAGCCTTTTCTCACCTACAGTCACAAACATAAACATCTGGAGTTTACTGGGACTTCAACTGGGACTGTGTGCTGTGGTCAGATGAGACTAAGATAGAGCTTTTTGGCAACAAACACTCTAAGTGGGTCTGGCGTTAAACAAAAGATGCGTATGTGGAAAAACAACTCATGTCCACTGTGAAGTACGGTGGAGGATCTGTGATGCTGTGGGCCTGTTTCTCTTTCAAAGGCCCTGGGAACCTTGTTAGGGTGCATGGCATCATGAACTCTCTGAAATACCAGGACATTTTAAATCAAAACCTGATGGCCTCTGTCAAAAAGCTGAAGATGGGTCATCATTGGGTCTTTCAGCAAGATAATAACTCAAAATATTTGATGAAATCTACACAAAAATTATTCAGCAGACAAAAAAGTCAAGCTCCTCTTATAGTCATCTCAGTCCTCAGACCACAACCCAACTGAAAACCTGTGGGGTGACCTGAAGAGGAGAGTGCAGAAGGGAGGACCCAGGACTCTGGATGATCAGGAAAGGTTGTGCAAAGCGGAATGATCCCTCTATCCGTATTCTATAATCGTGTGAAATTTAAAAAGTGATGTTTTGTTTCCAAAAGGGGTTGTTACAAATTGTTAACATCGGGGGTGTCAATATTTGTGGCATACATGATGTTATGTAAAAAAAAAATCTTAATGTGGGATTTCTTTTCCACTGGATAATTGTACTTCAATTAAAGGTTTGTTTTTTCTCTTTTATATATATATATATATATATATATATATATATGAATTAACACATGTGGAATTATATACATAAAATGTCATAACAACTAACCCTAACACTATGTCATATTCTAGGTTCTTCAAAGTAGCCACGTTTGGCTTTGATTACTGCTTTGCACACTCTTGAAATTCTCTTGATGAGCTTCAAGAGGTAGTCACTTGAAATGGTCTTCCCAGAGATGCTTAGCACTTGTTGGCCCTTTTGCCTTCACTCTGCGGTCCTGCTCACCCCAAACTATCTCGATTGGGTTCAGGTCCAGTGACTGTGGAGGCCAGGTCATCTGACGCAGCACCCCATCACTCTCCTTCTTGGTCAAATAGCCCTTACACATCCTGGAGGTGTGCTTGGGATCATTGTACTGTTGAAAAATAAATGATGGTCCAACTAAATGCAAACCGGATGGAATAGCATGCCGCTGCAAGATGCTGTGGTAGCCATGCTGGTTCAGTATGCTTTCAATTTTGAATAAATCCCCAACAGTGTCACCAGCAAAGCACCCCCACACCATCACACCTCCTCCTCCATGCTTCACGGTGGAAACCAGTCATGTAGAGGACATCCGTTCACCTTTTCTGCGTCGCACAAAGCACAGTGGTTGGAACCAAAGATCTCAAATTTGGACTCTTCGGACCAAAGCACAGATTTCGACTGGTCTAATGTACATACCTTGTGTTCTTCAGCCCAAACGCGTCTCTTCTGCTTGTTGTCTGTCCTTAGCAGTGGTTTCCTAGCAGATATTCTAGCATGAAGGCCTGATTCCCACAGTCTCCTCTTAACAGTTGTTCTAGAGATGTGTCTGCTGCTAGAACTCTGTGTGGCATTGACCTGCTCTCTGATCTGAGCTGCTGTTAACCGCCGATTTCTGAGGCTGGTGACTCGGATGAACTTCTCCTCCGCAGCAGAGGTGACTCTTGGTCTTCCTTTCCTGGGGCGGTCCGCATGTCAGCCAGTTTCTTTGTAGCGCTTGATGATTTTTGTGACTGCACTTGGGGACACTTTTAAAGTTTTCCCAATTTTTCGAACTGACTGACCTTCATTTCTTAAAGTAATGATGGCCACTCGTTTTTCTTTACTTAGCTGCTTTTTGTTGGCCATAATACAAATTCTAACAATCTATTCAGTAGGACTATCAGCAGTGTATCCACCTGACTTCTGCACAACACAACTGATGGACCCAAACCCATTTATAAGGCAAGAAATCCCACTCATTAAACCTGACAGGGTACACCTGTGATGTGAAAACTATTTCAGGTGACTACCTCTTGAAGATCATCAAGAGAATGCCAAGAGTGTGCAAAGCAGTAATCAAAGCAAAACGTGGCTACTTTGAAGAACCTAGAATATGATATATTTTCAGTTGCTTCACACTTTTTTGTTATGTATATAATTCCACATGTGTTAATTCATAGTTTTGATGCCTTCAGKGTSAATCTACAATTTTCATAGTCATGAAAATAAAGAAAACTCTTTGAATGAGAAGGTGTGTCCAAACTTTTTGTCTGTACTGTATATATATATATATATAGACTGACCAAATATTTATTTACATAAATAAAACCATTATTTGGTTATAAAGTTTTTTTTTTCTCACCTAGTTTTCTAATGTAAATTTTTGCTGCAAATAGTTACAAACAAGACTCTCATGAACCATTTCTTACTTTCTGTCGTACCATCTCTATCAACATCACTGACTGTGGAAGTTGTTCCTGGTGGAATGGCAGTGACGTTCTGCGGTGTATGATTATCTACAAAAAATAAAAAAACACAGTACAAGCATTTGAGTACTGCACATGAAAAATGAGCTGGAAACATCTGTCTGTGTCTGTCAGTAACAGCAACAGGGCAGATCACATACACTACCTTTTGTCTTATGATTTTCTCCGGCACACTGTTTATCCCAATACACACACTCATCCTGCAGGATGTCATTTGCTTTCTGAGCATATTTGGGATCCAAACTCCTCTTCATTACTATAGCTTGATCATCAGACAAGGTCCAGTTTTCTTTCTTTGATTGAAAGGTGATGAAATTCTTTCCACAGATGAACTTCATGTATGCTGTAGTAAAGCTGATATCATTTCCATCACAGGCAACCAGCCACTGCAGAGATCCTGATCACACACACACACACACACACACACAATGTTTAGGCACAGTGCAATTCTAGCACAACATTCAGGAACTGTTCAGATCTCACCTTCAGTGTGATTAAAGTCTTTCATTATTGCTGATAAAAAGGAGTTTAAGTCCTCCCAATGACCCTCCACATGCTGTACTCTACTTTTCGACAAATCATCCTCCATCTTCTCCTCCCTGATGTTATCATGATAGTGGAAAAACAGGACACCGTCCACCAGAGCAACAGCAGTGAGCTCTGTGATATTTGTCCTCAGTCTGACCACCGTGACGTTGTACAGAATGTTACAAGCTGTAAAATTAAAGAGTACTTAACTGAGACCTGTGACAACTCTGGCTTCAAATAATATCAAAGTGTGTAACTCATACATAACTCCACATCTCTATAATTAAATTTAAAAAAGTAATCTGATATTACACATACACGAATGGATGAATTTGTTGGAACTTTCCCAATAAAGTAAGTAAAACCCATATTGGTTAAGACATTAACTTGAAACTTACAAAAGTAATTGTAAATAATAATTTCATAAACATTGGGTAATGAAAACCTGATTGCTTTTAAATTGTGATTTAACAGAATAATTTAAAAAATAATGATAAAATGAAACAGGTCTGTACAAATTAGTCGGCATCCATAGAAAAGAAATTTGAGGTATCTTCAATCTTGCAGTCAGTTAATCAGCCTATTTAAATGGAGAAAAGTAATCACTCTGTTGTTTGATCTCATGATGTGTACCACCACATTGAACACCGACCAGAGAAAGTAAAGGAGAGAGTTCTCTGAGGACAGCAGAAGGAAAATCATCCCTGAGCATGTTAAAGGTAAATCAGACCATATTCAAGCAGCTTAATATTCCTGTGACTACAGCTTCTAATACTGTTATTAAGAAGTTTAGGGTCTGTAGGTTGAAAGAGGAATAATATGAAGGGCAACCAAACAGAGGAGGGCAACAAGCCACATATTGATTGAATGACTGGCATCGTTTTTTTCTTCTTGGACTTTATGGCTATTACATTATTATTATTTATTTAAATTACTTCAGTTGCCTCAGTTTCTGAAAGCCGTAGACTTTCATGTTACAACATGATAAACTCATCACATCATCTCATCATTGTTTTATATCATCATTAAATTCCACCACTGTCCACCTATGAATTCAACAGCTTCTGCTGTAAATGATGGTGTATGGATCTCCTCTTTGAGCACCTGCTCCTATAAAACTGTTACTAAAGCTGTGTTTGTTCAGGAATTTCTCGTTTTCACTGTATAACTAAATACTCCTAAGGATAAAATAGCGAATCTGTCACTGAGTGTGAGAGAAAGTCTCTGTCATCCCGCGGGTTAGGAAGGATTTCCTAGAAATATTTTGGTTGGCTTTGATTTACATATCCGTTAGATAAAACAGATACGCAAATCAGAGCCGTTCAAAACCGATTTACCACGCGCCAAGTATCACCAAGGCAAATTCTTTTATTTTTAGCAGATTAAATGTGTTAAAGTAGCTTATATATATATATATATACACACACACACACACACACACACACACACATCATGATAGTGTTCACAAAGCAGGCATAAATCTTTAAACACACAGTAATCCCGAAATTATAGCGTTTAGGATTAGCGTAATGACACCGTTAATATTTAACGTCTTACCTGAGGAAGCTCCACCCCGAAACCCCAGCAGGACTAAAAAACAAGTTAAAATGCGAGATATCGTGCGGATCTTCATCTTTTCACGTATACGTTTATATAAAGTTATATAAACCTCACATTTAACCAGGTCGCTGACCGGTTGCTTGTTCTGAGACAGGAAGAAGCCGGAGACGAGACTCACGCGCTCAGCTTCTGAAAACTGCGCTGCCCTGACCGGTTGCGCGCACGCGCGGGCGCACACACACACACACACACACACACACACTACTCTCACTGAGAAGACACACGCGCAACTTCCTAATTAATTTTTATTGAACTGAAATGTGGATTATTTTCTGTCATATTAATATCAATTTTATTTTGTTTATATAGCGCTTCCAAAATTCCAGCAGATTATATAGCAGATTCCAAAATATTTCATTGTGACTCGTAAAAAACTATCCAAAGTGTTAATCAGTAACAGGGGCGCAAAAATGGGGTATGCAGTATATGCAGTGCATGGGGGCGCCACACGGAGGGGCGTGTGAAAAAAAAAAATCTAAAATTGTCTTTAATAAAGCTTAATTAAAAAAAAAAAGATATTTGTTAAGAGACTATTTTTGTTTAACGTTTTAAACGAGTAAAAAATAAATAAATAATATATACAAAAATAAAATAATATATATCAATTGACCCCCCCCAATAGTTATCAGTCACGTATGCAAAATGGACAGAAGAGGGAAGAACAGAACTGCCGCGCAGAACAGAAAAAGAAAAAAAAGTAAATGAAAAACAGTGGCTTAAAATGAGGACAGCAATGTCAAAATAGATACAAAGGGATTGGTAAGCTTGACCTATCATTTTGTATTACTGTAAGTCTTTAAGTTCATCAATATTTAACGTTATTGCCAGCGAGGCTGAACATTGTTACCGTCCGTTAATATCAAATCATTATTCCTGAAAGAAATAGTCGTTTGGTTTGGAAAAATTTACTTATTGTTAAAAATGTTAACGGAGGTTCTCACCACCAAGCACAACCAAGTTACTGGGCTCTTGCCTTTTACTCTCAGTTCGTTATGTTCAGTCTAGCGGCGCAATACATGTAAATGCCCTGCTGTGTAACCAGAACGAGACTAGCGTGTGGATCCTCTACACCTTCATACAGTATTCGAGACCCTATTGTAAGCTTTTTGTAAACAGGATTCTCAAAAACAGCTTGAAAAACCACAAAGTTTCTAAAAATTATGCAGTTTAAATGTATTAATGCATGAGTTTTGTCTGTTTCTGTTGTAATAACAGTGCTAAAGAAATTACATCACTGTTTAGCAAATACAATCATTTTAATGCTTTGTACATGAGTGTTCATAAAAAAGATGAAAAAGATGAAGAATAGAGAGAGAAAGCAAATAAGTCAAGAGCAGGTGAAGAGAACAGGTGGAGCTACCACACAGGATACTATGACTTAAAGGGCTCATGATATACATTTACCATTTTAATGTGTTTTCTGATGGACACTTACAGTAAGTTACAGTTTTTTGTGCACCAGATTTACAAAATGTTTTTTTATAGTGCAGTGACCGCTTATTTGTCAAAAGATCTAGTAAAATTGAATTAATCTCATGACCACTTTAAACAATATTTTAAAAAACTAAAATTTGGGATTGATTATTTAAGGTATAGGAGGACAATGAATGATAGAAAATGAGTTCAGAGCAGGTAAAGAAAACAGGTAGGTAAAGGCCAGACAGGATTTTATGACTTACACAATATTAAGAAACATGCAGAATAAGTTATTGTTGCCTTAAGAAACAAAGTTTGTGAAACATCTATTTTGTTTGCTCAGTTGTGAAGATTAAGATACGCCAAAATCCACGCCAAAATCAAACGGTCACATTTTTAAAAATGGCCTTGATGTGGAAAAGTGCTTTGCTGTACGCACTTTTCCTTGTCAGAGTACTGCAGGTTGTTTGAATATCTAAGTTATTTTTTCAGCTTGCCATTCTAAGGATTTGGACATTGACTACTGATGCTATTTTATATATAAATGACATTAAATGTGTGTGTGTGTGTGTGGGGGCGGGCGCAACCCATTATCTTGCATACCCCTCAGCAAATGTGCAGTTGCACCCCTGGTATGTCAGTCGCGGGAGTTTTTTTTATTTGGTAAGGCTTATCCAAATCATACATGTAAATAAATAAATAAATAAATAAATACATAACGAAAAAACAAACAAAAAAACGTATTTACGTGGATAGTTTTCCCTCCGCTTACCAAACATGAATATTATTGCCTATATGTATGAGTCTCGTGGCCTGTTTTCATTGGAACATGCTCTGGGATCAATGTAAATTCACCACTATTGATCTATTTTAACTTTTAAGTTCCTTTGCAATAAAAAGCAGGAGAATGTAAAGGATTTTGCCTAAGAAGGTCAACATTTCGTTTATTTGTTTGCACCAATGATATATACTAGGGGTGGCGAACCTGTTTGCCATAATGAGCCAAAAAAAATAAAAAAATCTTTATCACTGCAAAGAGACACACAACAGATGTGCAAACAACAGTATCACAACTTATACACTTAATGACATAACACAGTAGTTTTCATGGATTTAAATCAGCCTACTGTACCTCATTTTATTTGACTCAGTGAGACACCTGACAGTCCTTGGTTTCCACAATCTTTTTTAGGTCTGGCTTGTATTCAGTCATGGCTACTCGTAGTAACTCTTTCACATGTGTGTCAGTAAGAACAGAGCGATGCTCTGTGATTTCACTTGTTTCAATGTAGAAAAAAGTAATTCAAAGATGTAAGTTGACCCAAACATTGAAAGTAGTTTGAGTGCAGCCTGTTTGACATTGGGATATCTCTCAATCGGTACAATCTTCCAAAACTCCACGGTTCCTTCCTTCAGAACACTTTTAATCTGTCATCCTCAGAAAGTTCAATCATTTCAAGCTGAGATGCTGCTTCATCTTCTACTAAAGTGGCTTTTAAACAGTCTGATTCAGCAGTGAATGGGTTTATCAGAAATGTAATTTGTGGTCTTTTTTGCCGTAGGTTAGAGAATCTCTCCTCAAAACTTCAAGATTTTCAAGCAGTGTTGCATATTGTGCAGTACTCCATTTTACAACCTCTGCAACTTGTTCACTTGCCTTCAACAAGGTTGAAAAATGTGTGAAATCTCTCTTTTGAATAGCTTGAGTTTGTTGACAAATGTGAAAACACCCTTCACCAGGTCAGGCAGCATCTTTAACTTGCCTTGCAGATCCACATTCAGTCTATTCAGATAATGCAGAATGTTGACCAAAAAAGTCAAATCTGAAATCCACTGGGGATCATGTAGCTCAGCATAGTCCTTATGTTTCTCTACAAGGAACAGCTTCACCGGATTCAAAAGCTCAAAGAAACGAGAAACCACATTACCTCTTGAAAGCCATCTCACACCGGAGTGCAGAAGCAGGTCAGATGGAAGATCTTAATCAAGTTCATCAACAAGATTTTTGAACTGTCAGTGATTGAGAGCATGTGTGCGTATAAAATTGACAATTTCCAGCACAGGTTTCATGATGTGGTCTAAGTTCAGCTTTTTAGACACCAAGTGCTCTTGATGAATAATACAGTGAAACGTCCAAAATTCTGGAAAATGATCATCAGCTTTACACAGTCCTACAAGACCTTTGTCAGATCCCAACATGGCTGGAGCTCTTCAGTGGTTATTGCTGTTAGTTTTGATAACTGCAGATTTGCTTTCTCAACAACAGTCATCAGTGTCTCTTTCAGATCGATGCCACGGGTTCTGTCTTTCAGCGGCACAATGTCAAGCAGCTCTTCCTTAATTGCGCAGTCTTCTGACACAAACCGTACAAATATTGCCAGTTGTGGCTTGTCTTGAACATTGCACGACTCATCCAACGCAAT
Source organism: Clarias batrachus (assembly GCA_003987875.1). NCBI lineage: Eukaryota > Metazoa > Chordata > Actinopteri > Siluriformes > Clariidae > Clarias > Clarias batrachus. The sequence goes on from QMIH01002849.1 coordinate 33,619, forward strand.
GCTGAAATACCGGCACTTCTGAAGATCTGACAATAAATGTGTTTTTACTGAATTGTCAATGTCCGTTATTCTCTGTTCAACAGTGTGCCATGACAGCTGAAGGACCTTTACTGACCTACTGTTTCAAATTTTCATTTTCGGGACAAATGATAGCAACAGCATCACTGAGGCACCTTTTAACAAATTCCCCTTCAAGGTATGGCTTTTTTGCACGAGCAATGTTCCATGCTAGTTGATATGATGCTAATGTGACCATCTCTGAATGCTTGGTAAATTTTCGGAAAAGCTGAGTTTGCTTTTCTGACTGACATTTCAGTGTCTTTATCTTGTGTTTGCGAAGTTCACTGCCCTTGGGAAATTCCCGGGCTACGGTAGAATGGAGTGAAATGGCGCTCAAGATTTGAAGCCTTAAAATGCGACAGCGAAGTCTGGCATATCAAGCAGAATGGCTTTCCGTTTCTTTCAACAAAAAATAGAAATCCTCCCATTCAGATAAAAATGTTCTGTGCTCATCTTCGTATTTGCGCTTAGCTGTACGCTTCCCTGACTCTGCCATGATGACTGACAGGCTACTAACAAACTTCACGTCAATCGTGTTAATCTAACGGATGTTAAATTGTGCGAGAGGTTGTGTAAAAAAAAAAAAAATTCGGCAATTGCATTTAATTACATACCCATTTATTGCAAAATGATGTATTGACATTTTAAAAATAATTTGCAATTGTAAACAAAGAACATGTGGATAGATTGAAGAGCCGCAGACGAGCAGTGAAAGAGCCGCAAGCGGTTCGCCACCCCTGATATATACACTGAGCTGGTCTCTGCATCTAAAATCAACTGTATCATATATTTTGACTTCACTGCAAGGAAATAAAAACTGAGGTCATGTTACTGAGAGAAAACTTTAGGAGAGTGTGTAAATTTCAAAGTCAAAGTCAACTTTATTGTTGATTCTGCTAGGTGTACAGTACATACATATAGAATTGAAGTTACGTTACTCTCAGTCCCCTTACAAACAACATTAGTACAAAAATTTCAGTGTAAAACAACAAATAGTCTTTAAAAAACAAACAAAAAAAACCTTAAATAAAAAAACTAATAGTATAACAGTAGTTACAAATTACAAGATACAAATGACTTTATCCTGCAAAAAGGGATAGATAACACACGCCAGAAAGTTGATATGGTGCAAAGTGGAAACAGTGCAAATGAAGAATAGTGCAAATGAGCTTTATAGTTTGTTTAAAGTGACATATGTGTTCAGATCCTTATTGCTAGGCTGAGGTAATGGACAGACCAATGCTGCAGGTGCAGCAACGATCTTCACAGCTGCTCTCGCTATTCGCTGGAGCGTCTTTCGGCAGGACACGTTGCAGGTGCCGTACCACACAGTGATGCAGCTGGTCAGGTCATCTGTTGATATAGTGAGATCCACTAATGAGATCCACAGTCGTGTCATCCGCAAACTTGATGAAGAGATTGGAGCTGTGAGATGTTGTGTAGTCATGGGTTAACAGCGTGAAGAGGAGGGGGCTCAGGACACATTCTCTGTGGGGCTCTGTGCCAAGAGTGATGGTCCTGGACGTGTTATTGTCGACCCGTACTGCCTGAAGTCTTCCAGTCAGGAAGTCCAGCAGCCAGTTGCACAGAGAGGTGTTGAGCAACACCTGGGTCAGTTTATGAGTGAGCTATCGTGGGATGATCGTGTTGAACGATGAGCTGAAGTCAATGAACAGCATTCTAACGTATGAGTCTTTGTTTTCCAGGTGGTTGAGCGTTGAGTGGAGGGCCGTAGCAATAGCATCATCAGTTGAGCGATTGGACTGATAAGCAAACTGGACGGGGTCCAGGGAGGGGGAGAGGACTTGATCTGCTGCATGACTATTCATTCAATGCAATTTATAATGATAGGAGTAAGTGCAACTGCGCATAAATAATTAAAACAGGAAGGAGATATTTTCTTTTGTACTGGTATTATGGTGGTAGCTTTGAAGCATGTGGGGATAACAGCCTGACTCAATGAAATGTTAAAAATGTCTGTGTGGGAGGGGTAGGGCCTTGTAAGCTCCTCTCAAACTGTCAGAACACTTCCTGCTAAATAGCCAAAATGCTATTAAAATCTTAATTATAGTACATCCTTTAAGTTTACGTTTGGGAAAAACATCTTTGCTAGTTTTTAAAAATGAATATGATGGTTGTAATGTAAAAGAATCAGTAAGATACTGATAAGCGTCTGGTGTTATCCAGGTAATTTATTGACATTTAAGCAAAATAGAACCCGTATTTTCTTGTTTTATGCAGATCACTGTTTTAAGTTTCTTTTTTTTTTTTAAGTTTTGTGTTTTAATTCTTGGGGTATTGTTAGGCTAACTTGTTTTTATAGAAAAAAAACTATCAATTGAGCAAACTACATCAATGGGCTAAAAAGGGAGACAATTTACCTTATTGAGTAGATAAAAATATCCCCCCCTGAGAAATATAATTAATTGAGCCCACAATCAATACTACTCGAGCTGACTTAAATATTTGAATTACAAGTAGATCCTTAAGATTTTGAACTGTTGCCACAGTGTGGCAACTAAACAGCAATGTGAAATATTTTGTTTCTTTAAAAGTTGAGTAAATTTTAAAAAGATGTGTAACTTGTTATTAAACTTTTTTTTTTACATTAAGGCGACTTTTTAAAAATTTATTTATTTATTTATTTTTTACAGTGTAAGGGGTACTGTGTATTGCCCACATTTCTCTTCTCCTTTTTGATTTAATTTGGTCCTTAAATGACACACACACACACACACACACACGCACACACACACACACACACACATCTACAACATTTTGACACTTGACCACATCCCTCTTTGCATGACATAACACATCTACAATAAAAAAACAGCTATGCAAGTATTTCGCCTCATCTGCTGGTGTAATAGCAATATGACTGTGTACACCATGTTTTTCTGTGAGAAATATTTCATCTTCTGTTAATTAACTAATAACATTCTTAACAGCAGGACAACTGAACAATAATAAACTAACAGAGGTTGGCATATACAATGGCTTCAGTCATCATCTGCACCTCTTTCTCACTGGTTCATGGCTTAAGTTCAACTCTTTTATGCTTAAATGATTCAGAGGTCACTGTGTAGCTTAAACAAAAACATTCATCTGAAACTACTGAAGTAAAATGACTGCAACTAAAAACCCTCAATAGTACCATTTTTGCACAATATTTGGTTTAAGACTTTTTTTTTTATTTTACATTTATATATAAAACATTCTTAGTAGCCTATATTATACTATCCTTATATTTATTTATCAAATATAGACATAATATGATTTATGTGAAATTTGTAAGAACAATCAAACAAACACTGTAATAACTGTAATTCCTGCTCAACCAGTTAGGGRGGAAAATATATTATACGTTCCTTTATAAGGAAACAGTCCTTAAAACACGCGCACACGCGCACACACACACTGATTAATCTCAGCGTACTTTAACGGCATGACAAATATCTCTCTGTCTCAAGATTCAAAGATTCTGAACAAATTCAGAAAGCAACGATGGTACACAGTAGYTCCAACTTTTGCACCAACTGCTAAAACTCTCCATGTTCTCTCCTTCTCGGTATTGAGTGCGAAAAAAACCCAAACATTTATTTTGTAGTATCAGTTACGTCAACAACGCATGATGTGGAATACATTTTTCCATATCCATTTTAGTCCCTGTACTCGCCTCCAAAATTTTCACTTTTCAAAACMATTTGTACTTAATTATTAATATTACTCAGAGTGCTAAATCAGCTAATCAGTTCAGTTTAGAACCCACCTATTACAGACCGCAGGGGAAAGTGTAAGGTGTTACAGTACTAATTATTTTATGATTTTATTAGTCCCTCCATTTTCACAGGCTCAGGAGTAGTTGATATTTTTTTTCAAATCTACAATTTAGACAGGGATGTACAGTATGGCTCCCAGTAGAACTGGATTACTGGTGTGTGTTGATGATACGCCTGCTGATAGAAGTAGCAGGATGAATTCTGAACTGTATAGAGATCTGCTTTCTGCTCAGATTCAATCAAATGCAACACAACTAAACAGACTGATAGCACTTGACAGAACAGATGAATAATGATATAAAACATACAGTGAAAGCAAGACAACAGCTTTGTAAGGCAAAGGAGAGCCCTTGAAGAACCAAGTCGGTCACATGACCTCAGCCCAACTGAGCTGCTTCTTACTTAATGTAAATGTCTGTCAGAGCAGCTGAAGGAGGCAACTCAGCATTTGATGATGTTCATGAGGTCCNTAAGACTTTTTTTTTTATTTTACATTTATATATAAAACATTCTTAGTAGCCTATATTATACTATCCTTATATTTATTTATCAAATATAGACATAATATGATTTATGTGAAATTTGTAAGAACAATCAAACAAACACTGTAATAACTGTAATTCCTGCTCAACCAGTTAGGGAGGAAAATATATTATACGTTCCTTTATAAGGAAACAGTCCTTAAAACACGCGCACACGCGCACACACACACTGATTAATCTCAGCGTACTTTAACGGCATGACAAATATCTCTCTGTCTCAAGATTCAAAGATTCTGAACAAATTCAGAAAGCAACGATGGTACACAGTAGYTCCAACTTTTGCACCAACTGCTAAAACTCTCCATGTTCTCTCCTTCTCGGTATTGAGTGCGAAAAAAACCCAAACATTTATTTTGTAGTATCAGTTACGTCAACAACGCATGATGTGGAATACATTTTTCCATATCCATTTTAGTCCCTGTACTCGCCTCCAAAATTTTCACTTTTCAAAACMATTTGTACTTAATTATTAATATTACTCAGAGTGCTAAATCAGCTAATCAGTTCAGTTTAGAACCCACCTATTACAGACCGCAGGGGAAAGTGTAAGGTGTTACAGTACTAATTATTTTATGATTTTATTAGTCCCTCCATTTTCACAGGCTCAGGAGTAGTTGATATTTTTTTTCAAATCTACAATTTAGACAGGGATGTACAGTATGGCTCCCAGTAGAACTGGATTACTGGTGTGTGTTGATGATACGCCTGCTGATAGAAGTAGCAGGATGAATTCTGAACTGTATAGAGATCTGCTTTCTGCTCAGATTCAATCAAATGCAACACAACTAAACAGACTGATAGCACTTGACAGAACAGATGAATAATGATATAAAACATACAGTGAAAGCAAGACAACAGCTTTGTAAGGCAAAGGAGAGCCCTTGAAGAACCAAGTCGGTCACATGACCTCAGCCCAACTGAGCTGCTTCTTACTTAATGTAAATGTCTGTCAGAGCAGCTGAAGGAGGCAACTCAGCATTTGATGATGTTCATGAGGTCCAGACCTCAGGCGGTCACTAACCTCAAAGTTTGTACATCCAAGAATTAAAAGATATTCAATATATTTATAATTATGTGGGTTTGTCCAATTACTTTTGTTACTTTTGAGAAATAGAGGGACTGTGTAAACAAAGTTTAGATTGTATATGTCAATGTCATAACAGAATAATTCACCTTATTTGTCTTAGTTTATGTTGTTCATTAATGCTAAGAATAACATTGACTGGTATTCATGTCATGAAGATGGGTTTTAAAGACTCCAAGGCTCTTCTATACATCACTTGCATAAGCTGATTGTCTGATAAAATGCTGTAAACATAAAAAATTATCAATTTAAGCTCCATAATAATTTCTCTACATTACACCACAGTAATCCAAGCAGACTATATGATTATTTACCGTCGACCAATTTATTTTCTAGTTCCCGATTTATATATTAAATACCAATTATTATTGATTTTAGCAGAATTAGTGTCTTCATTTCTGATGCAAAATTCAGATCGCATTATGTAGATTATTACAAATTGTACAACCAACCTGCTGGGCAAGAAATCTATACCATATTGATCTAATAAAAGAATAAAACAAACCACCATTTTGCACACAAATACACATGGGTCACTGCAGAGAACTGTTTCTGTCTTAAAACATCCATCAAAACATGTCTTTGTAGATGAAAATAAATAAAATACACTTTTTAGTCTATAAATCGCATTCAAGGCTTCAAGTCAAAAGTTCTCTCCCCTGTCAATCACAGTGCCCTAGCAACTCGTAGTTATCTAAGCTGATGATTGTGGAAGGGGTAGATAACGCTTTCACCCAAATGTATTATGGTGACTTCCTGTGTCAGAGAGCAAATGTTAGTTTTCACTCTTTCCTCTGACAGATCTGACTGGGGGGCGGAAACAATTGTCATAAAGAAATGTGTGTGTGTGTGTGTGTGTGTGTGTGTGTTTGTAATAGGCGGTTTAGTGGTTAGCACTGTTGCCTTGCACCTCCGGGGTCTGGCTTCGATTCCCGTCTCTGTGTGCATGGAGTTTGCATGTTCCCCCAAGCTTGTTGGGTTTCCTCCAGGTACTGCGGTTTCCTCTCACAGACCAAAGACATGCAGATTAGGCTAATTACTGTTTTGAAATTGCCCGTTGGGCCCCCCTGCAACCCTGTATACAAGATAAAATGGTAAAGACGATGAGTGAGTGAGTGTAATACATTTTTATTTGAATATTTGTACAAATATTTGTAAAGCTTTGTTCACTGAGTAAATCACATTACAGTAAATCAGAGGTGTCCAATCCTACTGTAACGCTTGCGAGTCCGGGAAGTAGTAACGGATAGCTCGCCTGACTCAGCTTAACAGGAGAAAAATAGCAAACGCTCACGCAGGTGGTGTTTGACAGGTTTCAGCGCTTTATTTCCTCTGTTCACAGCGTCACTGGTTTATAACAAAATAAAGAGATAACAAAAATAACACGTTGAGCATCAAAACAAAGAAAGCAATGCAGGAAGTATCCAACGAGCTCACACACAAGCAGGTCTCGTGGCGCAGGTATCGGTGGTCTGAGCACACATCTAACGCCTTAAACGAGCCGTACACTATTTCTCTCGTTACACTACCCTGAAGAACGCTGAACTAAACAGGTGGGATCAGGGTTTGGTTGGAAGCTTGGAAGTTTATTTGACAGACAGCCTCCCCTTCACCAGGTGTGTGACGGGCGTTGTCGCTAAAACTGGCACGGCTGGAGGGAGATTAGCATCAATGTGCCTTGGGCTTGATTCACTGTTTAAAAGCGAGGTGTGAAGCTTTTTCAAAGTCCAGAAGTTTAGGAGCAAGGAGAATGCAGACGGGCGTTACCCACAAGAGTGGCATGTGAGCGGGGCAATGGCATGTCCTCAGAGCCAGTCTTTAGCCCCGTTTACACTGCAGGTCTCGATGCCCAATTCTGATTTGTTGCCTATATTCTGACCGTCTGTTTACACGTTCTTTCAACTATGACTCATATCCGATTCAATTGTTTACACTTGCCATGCCATCTGAAACATCGCGTATACGTAAAAAGGGAGGTTTGTGCACTACAGACTAACCAAAATGAATGAAGCTGAAATATGCTTGTTGCTAGCTCTGCGATATATGCAAAGTTCGCGAAACGGAGAAGGAGGAAAAGGGCATCATTGCAGCCTGCGCATATGCTTCATTTATTGTCCTCAACCATTCAGAGGAATGTCTGGGTGTGAGACGTGTCGGAGTTGCTCTCTGCTGGCTTGTAACAGGTGCAGGTTATCGCACACTGGCGCATCTGTTTGGGATGAGCAGCGCGTCGGTGTGCCTGATTACGTCATTAAACCATGAAGTCGCAGTTTTAATGACGTACAGAACGCAATGCCTCAGAAAATCCGATCTGTCTGTTTCCACGACAATCACATTAGCACATATCTGATTTATACCTAATTTATTTCCATATATGAAACCGATCTCGAAATATCGGAATGCATGCGTTTTTTCCCTGTTTACACGGACATAGAAAATATCCGAAATGTGTCACATATGAGCAAAAGATCGGAATCGGGTCACATTTAACTGACCGTGTAAACATAGCTTTTGTAACTTAATCACCAATAAGGAAAAGGCTGCTGCGTTCTGAACGACATCACATTTGACCACAAGAAGACACCCAGGAAGGATCGGGCGGGGCAGACTAGCCACAACTGTAAGCATGCTGTTGAGAAGCCTACGAGAGCCGCTGTCCACGTGAGTCAGGTTTGCCACTATGTGGCCTTTCCCCCCCACCTCGTGTCTGTGATATGCCTCAAATTAAAAATCTTACACTATTTAACCCAGGAAACCATAAACAGTTAAAGGCACTGCGCATTCATGAGGCCCAGCAAATATGGTGGAAACTGTTGGAGTATGTTTGGTTTAGAATTGACTGCTTCTGCATGTATCATGTTGTGTGTTTATTCACTCATTACATTCAGTTTTCTGAGCGCCTGTCTCCACTAATGTTTGTCAGGATGGCAGGTGAAGCATAAGTGCAGAGGTTAAGATTCATGATAATACAAAGAAAACACAAACAAACTCAACATGAAGCTATGACTTAACCAAAACAATAACCTGAAACAATAACCAGGGCAAAAACAGTATAGAGCAGTACAGAACAGATGTAAGACACTTAAAAATCCAAGGAATGGTTCTCATTCAGAAGTAGGAGATGAGGAGGGAGGTTGCTGGTGGACATCACCTCACTGGAAACCCACCTGGGGGGATCGTTATTTCTGTCCAGAGTTACATTAATTTCTCTCCAAGATCTTCTATTGATGATGGGAAAGTCGGACTGAAAAAGCTCCACTCTTCCATTCACACGACATGTGCAGGACATGCAGGAGAAGTAAGAGACCTGCTTAGGGAGTTTGTCCGCCTTGAAGTTTTCATTTATAACAGTCAGTAACAATTACATTATTTCAGTTATAAAAGTCCTCTCAGGGGACAGAAGCCCCACAGCTCCCATAATCCCTCCATCCATTAGCCAACATTACAGTGTTTAGCTAGCTGGCTAACCACTGAAGGAAACTTGCAACAAGGATACGAACAAAGTTACTGAAGCAAGTTTTGGGCACCATTATTGTTATCTTCTCTTTCCCTCTGTAAAAAGGGAATCATTCTTTTCAGAGGAAAGTAGATTCTGCGTGCTCAGAGAGGACAGGCTTGAGGTCTAATCTCTGAAGGTTCCCACCAGATCTAGCTCCAAAGCGTTAGACCACCTCTGTATACAGAACATTTGGCTGAAGGGATTAAGCTGTGTGTGTACACGGGTTGTTAGGTCTTCACCAAAAAAGCAGCCTATATGCATCTGAAAACACCCCACAAAGCATCTGCTGCACGTTACAAAAAATACCGAAATACAAAAAATATGTCAGGCAGGTTGATGGATGGGTGATGATTTGGGATTGTTTTGCAGCCGGAGGAACTGAGTAACTTACAGTCATTAATAATCTCAACGTGTCACTTTGATTGTAAGGATTTCTTGTGTTTTGGTAGACCCCCTTTGGCCTACTCAGTCTTCCGCCCGTATTCTGCTGACCCGCCTGAGCTCAGGGAACCCCTCAATGAAACACACAAGTCAGTGCTCAGTGAGATCTTCCCTGAGCTCAGGCGGGTCAGCAGAATAAACACTGAGAAACACTGAGTAGACCAACGAGGGTCTACCAAAAAGCAAGAAATCCTTACAAACAGAATGTTCTTGATAAAAAAAATGAGATCCTGAGGACACTGATCTCTAAATCGCCAAAACAGAAAGAAAAAAGGTAACACTGAAGTTCAGACCTTAACCCTACTGAAATGCTGTACTGCAGCAAGGCTGGTAAGGAAAATGATGCTAAAAGAAAACGCAAAACAGTTATATCATAAAATGAATTAAAGGTAAAATACATAACGTTATTAAACGTAACAAAAAAGAATGCAGAGTAAATAATTATTACATTACACTAAATTAATTCCAAAAAATTAATGAAGCAGACGTCTAGTACTCATAACCTAAATTTCATATTTTACTATTGATACATAATTATGTTTAATGTTCACTTGTGTTTGATTTTGTAATCTGGTTTTCCAAAGTGGTTTGACTGCAGATCAACAATCATTGAGCGACAAATGGGAAGTGGGACTCGGGGGAAAATTTGTATATAATTATTAGATTATAGACAGAAAAAGAGCATCAATGTTTCATTAAACTCAATTTATTGTCATTTATCTCCTCTATAGAAGGTATAACTTGTAGAACACTGCCATCTTGTGGAGGAGATTAAACTTTCTTTTACTCACAAATAAGAAATACAGTCTACTGTATATTGAATCCAGCATGCGGAATTTATGTGTATTTTTCCCTAATTAGGATCATTAACACATGATTTTTTTATGGCCACACATCTGTTTAGTCATAATTCTCATTCCCATTTACCCTCTCTGTTATTTTTCTTTCCTTTCTCTCTCATTTACACACACATTACATACAGATTTACTGGTATACACACCTACTCATATATAAACACAAAGTTTTTCTACTTGAGTAAAACAGCTTAATAATTCTTTAACCTTTAGCTTCTCCTTTAATTCTCTACTGAATGAAGACTCTTATTTGTCCTGAACACAGTCTGAGTAGCTGACACTTAAACTAAGTAGGAAACTTGACATGTACAGTTGTTCTGTGGCTGTAATCCCTCCTCTGTCAGCAGGGTTTGAGTTTGGTGGAGATTTTATTGCCTGACATGTTTCCACTTGCATGAGAACATGCTGACACAACGCACAAAGTCACATCTTTAGTCACTTTAGTTCCTTTTGTATCTTGGGAAAGTGCTGTATTGCCCCCCCACACACACACACATGCGGATATGCAAATTATACAGCCTGTAAGTTTAGTCAAACCATTTATCCACTTTGATTCATTAATTACTGTTTACTGCTTTTTATAGTATTTTTAGAAGTATAGAAACATTTTCCGTTGAGGATCTTCTTGCTCTACAGCAGTGCCTTTTTGTACAGTGTTTTTGTACAGTACTATAATATCAGTGAATAGTTATGCAATATGGCTAACAAAGGCAACAGACATTTTACTGCAATACCTTCTGCAGGTCAAATCAGTCCACTCAGTCTCATACCTTTAAAAATGAACTTTACAAACAGAGAAAAGCAATTAAACTGACCTGATGAGTTTCACTGCAGTTCTGTTCCTTATATCCTACATGCTTCACCCTTCTGTCCGACTGCAAACGATATATCAAGTCTCTTCACTCTCGTACACTGGCTTTTCTTCCTGATATTTGTGTAACATCTGTGTAAAACTTGTCTGGCCAGTCATAATCTTGTTTCTGTGCACACTTGCTCTACTTAGTTGACGGGGTGAGTGATATCTAATAATTTTAAAGATCTTTAAATACACAGTGAGATATAGAAATATTATAATGTTTGTAATTTTAATTTCATGTGCAGTCCTGGAAATAATTTCTCTCTCTCTTTGTTTGACCTTGATGCTCTAACCACAAATAAAAAGTCCACAGCAGTGGCTAATAATATTTAATGCAATAAAATTTATATATATAAAATCATATTGACTTTCCTAACATGCCTGCAAATTGTGTTTATCTCCATCTGTATCACTGTTGCTCCAGAACTATTCTGTAGTATCTGAACCCTCCTTCTCCTGTAAATGGATCTTCATGTTTTTGACGTCTAACCAAAGAAAGTTTCTCTAAGCATGCATAGCAGAAGATAACGTTGTTAGAGGTGAGTCACCATGGACTTTTCACCTTTTAGTGCAGTCTGAGCATTTTATATGAAGAACAATTCTCACCACAAGGTGGTTCACCTCAAACCACTGATCCGTCTTTCAGAACAAATTCAATTAAATTTTATTTGTATAGCGTTTTTAACAATTGTCATTATCGCATTGAAATACAATCACCAGTGAGACTATTCAAATTGTCTTTATTACTTGAGAGAGAGAGAGCGAGAGAGAGAGAGATGAATTGCATTGTGAAATCAGCTGGTGCAATCTCGCACACAGTCCCTGAAGCCTGCATGCAAACAGACTCAAATTCTCCCGATACAAAATTTACTTCGTAGGCTACTAGTACAAGTGTCCATATAGGAATGTCTTCTAGATAGAAATGTAAATGTCATTCATTTGCATTAGTCTTTGTTGGCTTGGTCGTATTTTTCCCTAACTGTTAAACATTTATCATAACAGGCCAATGTCATCATCAATTAGCAGGACAAATGCACCTGATAATGACAATTACTCAAAGATCAATCAAACAAAAACACAAAAACACACCCGATGGATTTTGATATACAGGGTGGGCCATTTATATGGATACACCTTAATAAAATGGGAATGGTTGATATTAACGTCCTGTTTGTGGCACATTAGTATATGTGAGGGGGCAAACTTTTCAAGATGGGGGTGACCATGGTGGCCATTTGGAAGTCGGCCATCTTGGATCCAACTTTTGTTTTTTCAATAGGAAGAGGGTCATGCGACGCATCAAACTTATTGGGAACTTCACAAGAAAATCAATGGAGTGATTTGGTTTTAACGTAACTTTATTCTTTCATGAGTTATTTACAAGTTTCTGACCACTTATGAAATGTGTTCAATGTGCTGCCCATTGTGATGGATTGTCAATGCAACCCTCTTCTCCCACTCTTCACACACTGATAGCAACGCCGCAGGAGAAATGCCAGCAAAGACTTCTAGTATCCGTAGTTTCAGGTGCTGCACATCTCGTATCTTCACACCATAGACAATTGCCTTCAGATGACCCCAAAGATAAAAGTC
>QMIH01002849.1:54700-70016 GCA_003987875.1 Clarias batrachus
TATTTCATATACAATATGTACTGTATATTTTTATATTACTGGTTTTATAATTAAAAAAAATCATGTAATTTTTCATCATAAACAATATTTATTTAGTGTTAACATTTTTGTATTACATGACAAACCCTACAAAATAAATGTGCTAAATGTGCTAATGTGCTAATAGTCTCAACAGCTGTCACGTGTCTAGGGTTCATGATAATAGTCATCACATAATAATCATTATAATTTGATGATAATAAAGCTGAGAATATATATTCTAATATAATATTTAATAGATATTATGTAGGGAGGGGCAACTTTATATGATGTAAACCGCTTAAATAAATCAAGACTTTTTAAAGTACCGTGTTGAAAGAATATCTATATTCTGAATCGTTTAGGAGTTTGACTAAGTTGCATCCGGAATGGGGTGTGTGTGTGTGTGCGTGTGTGCGTGGGTGGGGAGCTGAATTTTGGAAGGAAGAAAAGATTATTGGTTGTGAAAAGATGTGATTTGTTGAAGGAAGCAGCCTCATGGTGTCCAGGTAGCTTCTGTTTCACTTGTCACTGTATATATTCAAGTTAACTAATTTATAGATTTGGATGCTCAAGTTGATCTGATCAATATTGATTTAAAAAAATATTATTACGTTTCAGTTTGTATTGGACAGATTGTACAATGTTTAGTTAATGTTTGAGTAAAATATAAAACAGGTGAAGGAAACTAGAAAGTGTCGTAATGAAGTCGAAATATGCTTCGTCAGCCTCTACACGGTGGCACGGATAAGCTAACGTGTATCCAAACGGCTAACAGTGGCGGCTAAACCCCTACTGTATGCGTGACCTACGCAGTTTGACTCGCGGTGAGATGCGGTGTTAGCCACCGAGAGCCACCGAGAGTGACTGCCCGACGTTTCACGTGGCTGCACCGGACCCGCCAGCTTCCGGAAGACCGACAAAAAAAGTAAACTTTTAAACATGGAAGATTTGAAACGTAGTCACGATGCCCAAACTCGGCTGAATCGCGGTGAACTGTACCTCCGGGCGCCCCGCGAGACCGCGCTGACTCCGCGTACGAGAGATAGATGTACAGTATAACGGACATACAGAGAGCATTTAAACACGTCGAAAAGTTGAACTTACCTGCAGACGTCACTCTAAAAACCACAAGTGGGATCACCAGGAAGAGGATATATCTCACAGTCATCTCCTCAGCAACGGGTGGTGTTAATAAATAAAATCTGTTTGCGGCTAAAACTAAATCCCAGCGACACTCAGTGATCATTTGCCCAGAATCAACCTTGCCAACGAGGGCGGGGCGAGGCGGCGCAGGTGCGTGACATAACACCGGCTACTGAAAAGTGAGAAGCATTACGCAAAGATTTCCGATTGGCCGTGGAATGAGACAGGGGAGGATTCTTCTAGTACATTCTGCGTTGTTTGGTAAATTGGGAGGTATCCGTTTTCTTATCTCTCAGCATTTAACTAACAAGTGTTATTATGTTGGAAATTGGCGTGCACACACAATTGTACACCCCACCATACTCCTATTTGGAGTAACAAATATATTTTACACAGAAACAAATCCCTATGTATCTGGTCAATACTGGATCTAATGGATGATAGTGGTAATATTCTAGACTACAACTCCTTTACTCTAAAACATGGATTTGCCTTTCATCCAAAACAGTTCTTTACTGTTATTAATGCAATACCTTCAGGTATAAAGATGTTATTCAGATGTTCCCTCTCTTATTCCAAACTTAATGCAGTCCTTCCCTCATTATATGTTGGTGATATTGAAATAGAAAGTAAACTTTGCATCAACAAACATATAAGACAAACTATTATTCGGCCATGCTACCCCTTTCAAGTATCAAGAATTTTTTAAAGTCATACAATTGATAAAAATACAATGAAACATTTCAGAACACACTATTTAAAATCCCCTCTTCATCCCAATGTTAAAGAAACACACTTTAAAATATTAAATGATATATATCCTTCCAATAAACTGCTGCATTTAAAATTTAATTTTGAAAATATGCCTTGTCATCTATGTCAACACTCATCCGAAGATACAGAACATATATTTTTTTACATGCGATTATTCTCTCTCTTTCTGGAAAGCAGTGCAGAACTGGCTGGAAGAAAAGGGTGTGGTAGATGATTATTTTATCAAATAAATACGAAATTTTGTGCACGGGATAACCAAAGAGTGCTCTGTTTTGTGTGATCTGATTAATAATATTATTTTGTTAACAAAATACTACATTCATGAACACAGATATCTTAAATCCTCTTCTCTGTTTATGATATTTAAAAATGACCCAAATCTTTTCTCAGATGCGTTTAGTAAAATGGAAAACCGAAATGCACTAAAATTGTTTAAATGGCTTCAAATGTATAATTTATTGTAATTGTATCCTCTTTATAATTTTATGTTTTATGCTTTTTTATTGTTGATTTTTGAGCTTGATTTACTATGATCACCTTGTGCTGAGCCTGTTTTTCTGTTTTTGTATACAATTGATGCCATTTTGTTGTATGCACACTTTGTACGTTAATAAGAAAAAAAGAAAGAAAAGAAAAGTGAACAGCGACATCTGTTGGTGTTCAGTAATTATAACATCCATAGGTTACGTAATCTCACTCACTCACACATCGTCAATACGACTTTGTCCTGTATTCAGGGTGCGGGGGCCCTGGAGACAGGAGGCACGTGTCAGGGTACACCCTAGACAGGGTGCCAATCCATCGCACACCCCCACTCATTCACACATTACTCGCCATTTAGTCAAAGTCCAAGTCAACTTTATTGTCGATTCTCCTACGTGTACAGTACATACAGATGTTACTTAACCAGAATTGTACCGCTACTGTTGCGGCACCCGCAGCGGCGACGGCATTAGGGTTTTGTGTTTGCCGGCTTTACGTCACTAAGTGGCGCTATAACCATAGACTGAGGCATCAGGTGTTAGTTTATTCTCTCTTCCTTGAGATTTGCACGTTACAGAATAAAATTCAAGTTAAACATTGTAATTAAATGCAGATTTTCTTTGCATCAAATTGTAGGAAAGTGAACATTAACACAATGAGCCATTAGATTTTATCATGTGTAATTAAAAAAGCTATGTATGCATGTCAAAAGGGTTTCGTCATTTTATACTTTGTGTTCTTTTAATCTGTAGTAGATGTATTACCTGAAATTATTTAAACTAAATGAAAATTCGAACATTTTCAGGACTTGCTACTGACCGATGTCAGTAATTAGCGAAATTATAATCAGTAATAATTTTTACTGGGTTTAACCTTTTAACCCAGAATTCTGGATTGTTCATCATAATAATAATCTCAAAATCATATAAATAACATTATTTAATGTGAAATGGTTAAATAATTATGTAAGTCATTAGAAAAAACTTGTTACAGACTTATAATTTGTCTCATATGATGGTAATGAGTCAGAATGTTCCCACACATCTGGGCGCCTCTTTTCACTAGTTGTCTCCATATTTTCCCCTTGAATTACTCTTTGGGATTTAACATAGAAATACATCGATGAAGCTAAAGGAAAAATATTTAAACAATGATCAAAGAAAGAAAATACAAAAGCTAGATAACTTTAATGTTACATCTCTCCTTCATTAAGACATGATTCAGTTTTAATAACACTTACTCATTGTCTGTACCGCTTTATCCTGTATTCAGTGTCGCGGAGGGCCTGGAGTCTATCCCAGAAGACTTAGGGCACAAAGCGAGGTATACCCTGGACAGGGCGCTAATACATCTCAGGGCAAACACACACACACACACACACACACACACACACACACACACACACACACACACACATACATACACATACATACACATACACATACACACACACATTCACATACACACACACATTCACACACTCATATGGGCAATTTGGGAACGGCAATTAACCTAATGTGCATGTCTTTGGACTGTGGGAGGAACCCGGAAAAAACCCCACCAAACTCATGCAAGAACATGCAAACTCCATGCACACAGAGATGCGAATCGAGCCTGGCTGGGAATTAACCCCAGACCCTGGTGGTGCAAGGTGACTAACCACTACACCACCAGTTTTAATAACAAACGTTGTTCCACACATGGCAGAAAATGTGTTTTTGATGTATGACTTTCCGATATACAGTATGTCACAAAAGTGAGTTCACCCCTTACATCTCTGCAAATATTTAGTTACTGTATATCTTTTCATAGGACAACACTGCATAAATGAATCTTTGACATAATGAAAAGTAGTCAGTGTAAAGTTTGTATAGCAGTGTAAATTTATTGTCCTCTCAAAATAACAAAAAATACAGCCAATAATAGCTGAACCCCTGGCAACAAAAAGTGTACATGAGTACACCCCTATGTGAAAATATGAAATGTCAATATTTTGTGTGGCCACCACATTTTCCAGCACGGCTTGAATTCTCTTGGCCATGGAGTTCACCAGAGCTTCACAGGTTGCCACTGGAATCCTCTTCCACTCCTCCATCACAACGTCACTGAGGTGGTGGACATTTGACACCTTGTGCTCCTCCACCTTCCTTTTCAGGATGCCGCAGAGGTGTTCTATGGGGTTTAGGTCTGGAGACATGCTTGGCCAGTCCATCACCTTTACCCTCAGCCTCTTTAGCAAGCCAGTGGTCATCTTGGAGGTGTGTTTGGGGTCATTATCATGCTGGAACGCTGCTCTGCAGCCCAGTTTCTGGAGGGAGGGGGGATCGTGCTCTGCTTCAGTATGTCACAGTACATGTTAGAATTCATGTTTCCCTCAATGAACTGTAGCTCCCCAATGCCAGCAGCACTCATGCAGCCCCAGATCTTCACACTCCCACCACCATGTTTGACAGTAGGCAAGACACACTTGTCTTTGTACTCCTCACCTGGTTGCCGCCACACACGCTTGACACCATCTGAACCAAATAGGTTTATCTTGGTCTCATCAGACCACAGGACATGATCACAGTAATCCTGGTCCTTAGTTTGTCTGCAGCAAATTGTTTGCAAGCTTTCTTGTGCATCATCTTTAGCAGAGGCTTCCTTCTAGGACGACAACCATGCAGAGTAATTTGATGCAGTGTGCGGCGTACGGTCTGAGCACTGACAGGCTGACCTCACATCCCTTCAATCTCTGCATCAATGCCGGACGCTAAAACTCATCCGTCTGTTTTCCAAAGCCGATCTTTGGATCTGACACTGAGAACATGCTCTCAGATTCTTTGGCCGACCATGGCGAGGCCTGTTCTGAGAAGAACTTGTTCTCTTAAAGCGCTGGATGCACTGCAACTGTCACCCTGTCTGTCTCTCTGTCTGGCCAGTTGATATAAATTCTTTTCACCTCCCCTCGAGCTTAGCTGCTTGTAGCACTCACTATACGCCTGTTCCTTAGCAAGTCTCTTTCTCTTGATGCTTTCTAGTACTTCCTCATTCCACCACCATGTTAACTTATCTTTCTTTTTCTGTCCTGATGCTGAATACCTTCCTAGTTATCTCCCTTACTACTTCTGCAGTAGCTGACTAGTCGTCCAGCATCTCTTCACCACTACTCAGTACCTGACTCACCCCCTCTCTGAATTTCGCACAAAAACGTTCCTTTAATTCCACTATCTAATCCTGGGTTCAGTCATCACTCCCGTTTTCTTCTTCTGTAGCTCTGAAGTCATCCTGAAGACCACCATCCAATGTTTTCTAGCTTAATTATCATCTGCAATCACCCTACAATCTCTAATCTCCTTCAGACTGCATTTTTTACACCGCAAATAGTCCACCTAAGGACATCATTACTCTATCAGACACTCTCCCCAATTCCACTACACTCTTGCGTACTCTTCCCTCAGTATTGGACCTACATCATTTCTCTTATTATCTACAACATTGTAAAGCAGTTTGAACCCACCTCCAATGTTCTTAGTCTTGTTTCCCTTCCACTTGGGTCAATTGTACACACAGTATATCTACCTTTCTCTGCTCCAGCTAGCTCTCTCCCTTTACCAGTCATAGTGGCAACATGAAAAATTTCCTTTCTTATTTCCCCCTCTCTCTCTGGACACCTCTGCCTCCTAGCTTATTCTGCATTCTTTGGTCAACAGTAATACAATTTCCATGCTGACCATCAGTACCTGAGGCAGTTGTTGTTAACCACAGGTCTCAAACAATCTGGTTTGGAAATATTTGTCATGAGCAGTGCTTTGTTGTGGGTCTCAAGGCCAAGAGGCTGTACTGCAGTGCCAGTTAAATGTGTGCGAAGTTTAAAAATGCAGATGGAAGAATTTATTAAAGTTTTTTCACACCTTGATACACGGTTGGGCTCCAGAACCTGGAGAGAGGCACAAACACATACAACATGATGTGTCTGAATGTTCTCTCTGATTTGTTCACATGACAGACAAGATATTTAATTTTTCATCCAAAAACCTTGTGTCACAAGTAAAAGTGACACATTATCAAAATGTGTGATAATGTGTCACTTTTGTGCCTTACCCTGCTCCTGAGGACATATATCTCTATATAACAAGGAGGGGATTCACACAATTACCTAAAACAAATACTACATTTTAACATGGGGCATTTGAAATACTAAAATGTGTGATTGTGTATAGATGCTCTGCCATGCACCAAGAAAGGCAGATCATAATGTTATTAGAAATGTGAAAACACGCAGCACTAAATACATGTCTCTAACTAAAGTTAGAAGCAATGCATTTGTCAATGCGAATACATGCCAAAAATTGCACCCAAGGACTATAACTAGCACAACAAGCATGAGCTTATACAATAATCATATCACACATCAATTTTCTCCCTTAATTATTGTAAGGGAATGTTAAATATGGAAAACACAATGAAGATAAAGAGCACTTCTTAATTGTTTAAAACATGATGGGAATTTTACAATGAAAACATAATGATGGAACAAAGGTTATTGAAAACACGACTAATCCAAAGCTTCCCTGACCAAGGAAGGAAAGTAAATTGCACAAGAACATTTAACTTTGCTCCAAGAAGACCTGATGAGAGCCCCCAGTTATTAAGTTTAAAATCTAAGCAGAGTTAAACAAAGTGTCCACCAGACCTTGAGATGATTACCGTCCTGGCTCTCACACTGTTGGTTGGGGAGACGCACACACAATGTGTTGGAATTATCTCTGGTTTATTCATAATCCAAATGCCATGTTCCATACATCTGTTCTAAAAGTACAAAGGTAATTAACATTTTCTGGGGAGAAAGAAACAGGAAGTTGTATAAATATCCACTAACAGATGGGGAACAAAGAAAGAACTGCCTGGGAAACTTCACAGTCTAGGAGAAATGTCAGAAAATCCCTAACACCGTGTTTAATATTATATTAGAAGAAACTATCCCGCATTTTTGTTTCATACTTGATGTGGGATTCATTGGTGTTGTAAGTTCATATTGTCCTTCTTTAAAAATCGACCCCTCCCCCCTTTAATCTGCCCTGGCAAGAACCCTGGTACACACCAATGTAGAGACAAGCGTTTTCATCGCTACTTGTTGGCGGATATTGCAGACATCTTATGCGGCAGGTGAGGCTGGTTAGCTACCACAGTTTCAGTCGACTTCATCAAACAATTCACTTAGGATCTGCGCTCCTGCAGAACTTTAAATTTCCTCATTCCCCCTGAAGCTGGAGGAATCTTCAGAGCCTGTGAACCATACAACATTACATGATTTAACAACAACAACTGTAATGTTTAATTTAACATGAATTTAAGCAAACATGCCACTATTTGCTTTGTTGAACCTAATGTTTAACTGCTCCTTCCTCTCACCAGGGTCCTTCCTCTTTTTCCAGACCACAATTCCAGCAACAGCTAGCACAAGAAGAGCCAGGACTACAGCCATGATTATAGCAACTATTCTTCCATCGGATCCTTCACCTGTTAAATCAACATAGAATTATTACCTACTACAGACAAGTCTTACAGACAAATCAGCTTTCACTCTCTACAGCTGTTGTTTATTAGGACCTTTTGGTACTTCTTGCACTAACTCCTTCTCCARGCTGCTGTGCTGAACCAYGCAGGTGTAGTTGTGTTTCTGCAGCTCCTCAGCTGGGACTTTCAGAATGCTTCTCTTCTGGAAGCTTCCATCCTGGTTGGGTAACGTCTCTCTGAGCTCCACGTCCTCATGCACGTCCYCTCCGTCYTTCTGCCAGGTGATSWTYASTGCTTTGGGGAAGAAACCTGTAGCGTGACACACCACCTCTGGAGAAGGAGACGAGTGTTTCTGGAACACTGACACCTCGAGATGAACTGCATAGAAGAAGAAAGAAATAGAAAACGGGTTTACAAGATTTCAAATCAGAGCAAATGCAAAGAAAATGTTTGCAGTTGGACAGTGTGTGCCAGTTTACCTTTCATATCCAGAGTCTTTTTGCCACAAGGAATAAAATGATTTAAGAGCTCAATACATTTTATTTCGAGGGTGCGCTTATGGTACACAGCACGATGTCCAGCTTCCTCCCATCTTTTCTTGATTGTTCGAGCTTCATCACTAGATGTAGTCCAGGTGAGATTTTGTGGATCCAGAGTGATGACATGTTCTCCATCATAACAAGACTGGTCATTTACTGTAGTGGTGTTGTTATAAAGCTCACAGCCAAACATCCACTGCCATGTGTGTAACCCTACACACACACATATACACCCTGTGTAAGAAGCCTGGTTATTACTAATATTACACAATGTTCTCTCATTTAGAATTTTGGTGCAGCTTCATAGAAAAACAAATATGATGGCTCACGTGCTGCAGGTATTCATGAGAAGATAAAGGTTTTGATAACTCTGTGACTCATTACACAATCTTAACATTTTTTATAGTAGGCTGAGTTTTATATTATTACCTTCACTGTGATTAAAGTCCTTCATTACATCAGACAGAAATGATGTTACGTCCTGCTCATAACCCCAGATCCAGTCCTTCTGATGTTTCCAGACATCTTCATTAGACCCGTTTAAACACTCCATCCTCTGAGTTAACATCTTCATTTTATTGTCATAGTAAAACAACAGCCGTCCATTCAGCAGACCAACAACACTGACAGAAGGGAAATTTGTCCCTGGCATGAGCACTGTGTAGCGGTACAGCAGTTTGTCTGTAAAATAAAGGGCGGCAATGAAATATTCTTAATTAACTAAAAAAGTTACATGGAGTTTCAGTTACAAATGCATATCAAGAATATAACCGAAACTGAATGGTTAGCACTGTCTCCTTGCTTCTCCAAGGTCGAGAGTTTTGATTGCCAACTGAACAGTCTTAGCTGAATATGATGGCGGCGAAGATCATGATAATCGCCATTGATGGTCCAGTTGAAAGAGAGAAATGATGGCAGCTTGAGAAGCTGCAAAGTGATATTCCACAAAACAGTGATGTCCGCAAAACTTCCTTGAAGTACACATGAGGGCCACTGCATACATCCCCTAACCTCATAATTCAGTACATCTATCCTGAATGGCAACTGCGCTAATTCTTTCCACCTGCTTTTTATTTTTCTACCATACACACACAAACAGCACATCTGGAGATTGTGCCAGCTCTTGCAGACATAGGCCTACCCTGTAAGGGTCCTGAGGCATCCAGAGAAGGACCAGCTCTAGCTGAATTCTGCTTCATGATGGTTTGGAGCTACACATGCTGCTCCTGACCTCCCAGTCATCCAGACCCCCTGTGTCCTCTGTACCTGCTGACTCATCCTGGTGCTGAATTGGACTCCATGATAATTTGGACAACTTCTATTATACTGAACTTCCAGCAGCCTAACACACATGATGCCATTATATAATTCCTGTTATCACACAAATGAGGATGGGTTCTCTGTTGAGTCTGGTTCCTCTCAAGGTTTCTTCCTATTGCCATCTCAGGGAGTTTTTCCTTGCCACTGTCGCCATCACCATAGGCTTGCTCATCAGGGACAATCTCATTATTATCTACACATTTTTCTTACTAATACACACTTCTATACATTTTCTTTTCATTTTGTGAAGCTGCTTTGAGACAATATCCATTGTTAAAAGTGCTATAGAAATAAAATTAAATTTAACTGAATTAATTTGAATATAGGCGCGTGTGTAGCCTGCCAAACAGCTACAAACTCCAAACAACTCCTAAATAAACAGTCCTTCAAGTAAAAGAAGGTGTCTATGGATTGACAAAGGGAAGAAAATCCTCAAGCTTAGGAACATTGGCATCAGAATGTAACCATGAAAAATAAATACAGCTTCCCTTGCCCAAACACAAGCCCCTTTTCTTCATCCCCTCCACCTGAATAAATAAAATAATGATAGCTTAGCGCCCCCTCATGGTAAGGATAGCATAAAATTCGATTGTAACAAAACAGTTTGGTTACAAAGTAGTTCAGTACGTTCTGGAGTACTGGAAAGAGGCATTTAGTTAGAGTTAGTGTAATGACTAAATGTGTTTTTAAATTCTTACTGGTACTATGTAGCCAAAAGCTGAGGAGAATAAACCATGTAGATGGTGGACAGTCTTGTACAGTAAATCCCATTAGTTTCTCTTAGTTGAATCCCAAATAGCATTAAATACAAAGTTAGTGCGTGATGTAGGATGTACAATCAATTGTTACACACACCACGTAGTGCTATCTAATTAGCGTTGTAAATAAAAAAATAAACAACTCTGATGGTATAGACGTGATTCCAAATGACTTAAAAGCAACTATTAAGGAGACAAAGTGTTTAAGATGAGGTAACGGTATCAGATGTGTTTTCTTGCTGAAAGTGCTTCTGCTCTCTCCTTAGATCGTACAGACCTACTTTCACTCATGCTAAAACTAACAAGGTAAAAGACGGTGTTGGTAAGTCATTATCATTTCCCTCAATGGGTATAATTACCAGATTGCTCTTTTTTATTATTATTTTATTTATTTAATTATTTATTTATTTATTTAAAATATTAAAATATATATTTTTTGTATTACAACTTTTCTGGAATTTTAGGTTTTCATATGCAAATGATGCAATTTGCAAAATTTTTAAAATAGAAATATGAACATTTAATAAAATCTGGTAGATTAAAGATAATTTTAGATCTGTAAAAAAAAAGAAAAAAAGAATGCCAACAGCCTTAAAAAGCCTTCATTTTTGCCATATAATTCAGGCTACAAATGACATATGACTAAAACCTCTCTGTAAAAACCTTCAGAATATACAGAAAGTTTGGTGTATATAACTGTTACTTGGAAAGTGGAAATTTCCAACTGGTTAAAAGGGATTTTGTTTGACAGTTGACAGAATTTTCAGATTTATGGAGTGATAATAGATATTCAAAATTACATGTGTAGAAATGTAGAAATGAAGGGCATTCTCCTGGTCCTTGTTTAAAAAAAAAGGTCATTACAATTTTCATCAGTCAATTATTGACATGATTTTCTCCCATTATTTCCAACTGTGATTACTACTAATGATACAAATCTTGTTTACATTTTTTGATCCATGACTAATTAGTATTAATGCAGTATAAGACAACATCTAATCCTTTCATGGTGAACCTGGGACCTTGGATGTTTATAAGTCCAGCTTTTATTAGCGTAAAAAATAATCAAAAATTATTCCAATGTTGAGTAGCTAAGACCAGTAACTGCAAAAAGTCTACACAATGTGCTGTGTGTCAAAGTAAACTGCCTGTTATGACCTGTTTACTATGTTAACAATATATAAAGGATATCTGTACATATTGACCTGTATCTGTTCATCTCAGTAACAGTACAGAAACTGTGGGAAAGTGGCATTTTCTTATAGATATTAAGTTAAACAATCACTGGCCAATCTATGTAGCGATCCTTTCCATATTGTCAGACACGTATAACATTTGTGAGCTTGGCTATTATTAAATATTGCATTTTGTTTTTCATTTTAGCATTATACTGTAATTCTCTAAAAACTTGATATTTTTATTGTATTTAGTATTATACATATAATATACTGTGGTAGCTCAGTACAGTGGCTTAGTGGTTTTAACTGTTGTTTTAACTGTTTAACTGACCCTGCACCACCAGTGTCTGGGTTCAATTCCCGCCTGAGGTCTGTGTGCATGGAGTTTGAATGTTCTACCCGTGCTTGATGGGGTTCCTCCAGGTACTAGGGTTTCCCCCACAGTCCAAAGCCATCCCCCCAGGATAATGTGGTATAGACGATGAGTGAGTATACTGTGTTATAGTTCTTCAGGTTATTGCTATTTTGTCTTCCAAAAATACAACCCGAATTCCTGGAAAAATTGGGACGTTTTTTAAATTAGAATAAAAATGAAAACTTAAAGACTTTCAAATCACATAAGTCAATATGTTATTCGCAAATGAACATAGGGTACATGACAACTGAGAAATTTGAAAACTGAGAAATTGAGAAATTTTAAAATTTAATGCACAAAATGAGCTCATTTCAAATTTGATACCTGCTACAGGTCTCAGAATAGTTGGGACGGGGGCATGTTTACCATGTTTAGCATCTCTGTTTCTTTTCAAATCAGTTTGAAAACATATGGGCACTGAGGTTATGAGTTTTGGTGTTGGAATTTGGTCCCATTCTTTTCGGATATAGTTTTCCATCTGCTTAAGAGTTTGTGGTCGATTTTGACATATTTTTTGTTTAATGATGTGCCAAATGTTCTCTGTCGGTGAAAGATCTGGACAATTCTGCATCGGGACTTTTCTACTATGAAGCCATGCTGTTGTAATAGTTGCAGTATGTGGTTTTGCATTGTCCTGCTGAAATACACACCCTCTTAGCCCGGAGGACACGGCATCCATGATTTCCAACAAAAATGTCAAATCTGGACTCGTCTGACCATAGAACACTTTTTTCCACTTTGATGGAACAGTCCATTTTAAATGAGTCTTGGACCATGGGACATGACGGCGCTTCTGGATGGTGTTCACATATGACTTTATTCCTACATATTCAGGAAGTATTCCTGGGTCTATTTAGTCAAGTCAATGACACAATTATGGTGATAAGTGATGCAGTGTGGTCTAAGGGCCCAAAGACCACAGGCATCCAACAAAGGTCTTCGACCTTTTCCCTTACGCACTGAGATTTCTCCAGTTTCTCTGAATCTTTTTATAATGTTGTATGTATTGTAGATGATGAGGTTTGCAAACCCATTACAATTTGAGGTTGAGGAACGTGGTTTTTAAAATATTCCACAATCTTTTTACGATCTTAAGCTTGTGTTAACATTTTATTGAAGGTATATATATAAAACAACACTTCTCCTCTAGACTCCTTGTGCTGTCGCTTATTTGAAGATGTGTACATTTAGGAAAAATCTGTAAAATAACAGTATTTCTCTGCAGAAGATATAAGCAGGTTAGAGGAGAGCTCGCGTGTGACGACATCCTGAACTACAAGGTCGGCTCACAACGACACACACACACTAATTAGACACATTTGCTTCAAGTGTGAGTGAAGACATTTTCGACATTCATTCGCCTTTGATGACACTCACACCACTACACAGCCTATTTCCGATTCCTCCGGCGTAACTTATGAGCCAAACGTTATGGCTGAAACGGCCACACAAGCTTTTTATGTAGTGAAGGTGTTGCCATCGCGTTATTATGTTATTTACTTCCACCATTAAACAGTATTGTCGTTATGTCAGAAGCTTTTAAATTATCTCCACCAACTGACTATACATGAATTTATCAGCAATAAATATGTTCAACGTTTTTATCGACTACGTCTCCTGTTCATTGCACCGTTCACTTTTGGACGTTTTATATATATGGGGAGTAATTTTAGTGACCTGGCAACGAGAGCTCAAGTAACTGAAAAGACGGTAAAGCTGGAAATCCACCGACGTGTGGAGCAATTTAACTCGTATTTCTGGCTTTTTTTTTATTTAACAGAGAAATTGCACTTAAGGCTAAAACAATTTGTCACGCATTCTGCTTAATAAAACAATAAATGTCGGATTCCAATTAATACACACCATGAGTGCATTTAGGTATAAATATAAATGATGCCTCTAAAAAATTGCGATAAGAAACTTAATGCCATCGAGTCTCTGATGAGACTCTTCGCCTAGACATCTCTCATTAAACGCGGGAAAATCAGATTTCTACTGCTTTTCATTTCCTAATTTTATCCTAATTTTATTTCCTAGCCTTCAGTTAAACTACACAGCAGTCACAAACTCACCTGCCAATGACAGAGGATAAGAGATCAAGCACAGAAATAAAAACAAGTTCATCTTCCCAGCCTGTATAGATAAAGCCGTGTACGCCGTGTTCAGTCTGGGCGGGTCTGAGACTGATCTGTACTGAACCTGCTTACACTTCGCGGGAACCTACGGATAGATCGCGCTTCGCACTTTGACTTTGAGTTCCATCGTGCCAAACGACCAAGAACCAAACATGAATATTGTTGCCTTACACATGACTGTAAATTAAAGCAATGGGACAACATCTTTTACTGTGACAGGCTACAAAGTGTCTAAAGATACAATATATATTTTTTTAAACTGCTTGTTATATGTACATTATACATGAACATCAGCAGCAGCCTCATTTACCCTTTCATCTGTTCCAACCATTATGGTGATACTGATCATCTGTCATCATCTGCACAATGACAAACTTATCTGATGCTGAGAAATGAGCAAAAATTTTTACTGACAAATAAAGCAAAGCTTTCAGCATAACACTGGATAACTCCATCTCCAGCCATAACAACTTTGTAAGGAAACTTTGCTTAAATGACACACGTAGGCACACACAGGTTTGTGTACGCTGGATAAAACTGCTGTTCTCCACTCACAATCAACACTTGACCACACATCTCCTTGCAATTTATCACATCTAAAATCAGCTCAGCGAATATTTCACCTCATAATATTACATTTATTCAAATCTTCAGTTTGATGTCATTTTGGTGATAGCCATCAGCTATTAGCCTAACTTTCTTTACCTGCATTTCTTACTATTTTCTTTGCCTTCTGATTATTGATTATTTGCTACTTTTTTAGTTTCGTTTCACTTCTAATTCATAATGTACCTGGCAACTTAATAAATGTCAAACACAAAGAAGAATCCTGATTCGTCTGTACTTTATGGATGAAACTTGGCTGGCTGTTAAATAGCATTGGTAGATGCAAGGAGAACAGTACAATTGCTCTGAAACTGCTTCAAAGATTCAACAAAACAAATTGGCAAAGATTGGCAAGACAGCTATGGCCATTTATATTTCCAAACCTCAGAAACAAGTCACAAGATATCAAGAGAAATGGATAGCTAAAATGTAATAATAATAATAA
>QMIH01002849.1:73370-89826 GCA_003987875.1 Clarias batrachus
CATGGATCTACGACAAACGATACTGTAGTAATTATGTGCCAAAGTCTGCATTATATGTGAATGGGGCAAATTTGGGCACCTTTTCTGCCCCGGGGGCAAAACTTATACCCTCCTGTGGGGTATGTTCTGACACAGCTTGTGACCCTCTTGAAATGTGGTGAATTTGAGATTTCTACCCCACTCTCACTCTGCGCTTCAATCCGTGAAAGTTTTTCTCCACGTTAAGTCTATTGGACTTTTTCCCCATTATAAGTCAATGGGGCAAATTTGGGGAGCTCTATTGCCCTGGGGGTAGAACTTATCCCCTCTTGCGGGGTATGGTCTGACACAGGTTGCAACCCTCTACAAATGTGGTAAATTTGACCATTCTACAAAATTCCCTCTCTGCGCTACAATCCGTCAAAGTTGCTCTCAATGTTAAGTCTATGGGATTTTTTCGGCGGTTAATTGCCCCCTACTTAACCGCCGACCCCTTAGAAAAGTCATAGCACCCCATTCCCGACCAAGCCGCACGTTTTGATACCTCATTCATGGGTCTACGACAAACGGTGCGGGACTAGTTACGCGCCGAACTTTCATACGGAAGAAGAAGAAGAAGAACTAGAGAGGTACATTTCCTGAAGAAAATGTGAGTGGTGCTTGCCGTGGCAAAATTCGGGCCCCCCATGTCTCTATGACAATGGCATCGACAGTTAGGTTCAGTTTCATAGTTTCTATGCAAGTTACCAAAGCAGTTAATGGATCTGTGATCACTTACTGCTTTAATGTGGAGCAGCATTACCATTATATGTCAATAGGGAAAATTCCGGCACCTCATGYGCRYGAGGGGTACAAACTTATWCACTYTTGCTATGTATGATCTGACACATCTTGATAGGCTCTTTAAATGTGGCAAATTTGACATTCCTATGAAATTCTCACTCTGCGCTACAGTCCATCAAATTTGGTGTCAATGTTAATTCTATGGGATTTTTGGGGTTTTTTAATTGCCCCCTGTGGGGGCAAATTTTCCCCCACACCTTAGAAAAGTCATAGCACCCCATTCCCGACCAAGCCGCACAATTTGACACCTCATTCATGGGTCTAYGACRAACGKTGCGGGACTAGTTACRCGCCAAACTTTTGTACGGAAGAAAAAAGCGGATAGTAAATATAACACTAGAGAGGTACATTTCCTGAAGAAAATGTGAGTGGTGCTTGCCGTGGCCGAACTCTGGCCCCCCACGTCTCTATGACAATGGCAGCGACAGTTAGGTTCAGTTTCATAGTTTCTATGCATGTTACCAAAGCAGTTAATGGATCTGTGATCACTTACTGCTTCAATGTGGAGCAGCTTTATCATTATATCTCAATAGGGAAAATTACGGCAACTCATGCGCAGGAGGGGTACAAACTTATACACACATACTATGTATGATCTGACACATCTTGATAGCCTCTTTAAATGTGGCAAATTTGACATTCCTATGAAATTCTCACTCTGCACTACAGTCCATCAAATTTGGTGTCAATGTTAAGTCTATGGGATTTTGGTTTTACTATTTAACTAAACCTCACAAGAGTCCAAGGTGTTACTGTTCAAAATCAACTTTTCAATAAGCCCTTTTTTCTCTTTTTATAAAATAAGAAAATAACTGCGCCATCAAAATTTCTATGATTTTAAGTGTCAGAACAGAAAAACACACATTTCACACATTTCACA
The DNA here is from genome assembly GCA_003987875.1 of Clarias batrachus. Classification (NCBI taxonomy): domain Eukaryota; kingdom Metazoa; phylum Chordata; class Actinopteri; order Siluriformes; family Clariidae; genus Clarias; species Clarias batrachus. The sequence continues at coordinate 75,073 of QMIH01002849.1, forward strand.
TTTCAGAGGAAAGAAGTAAGAATCAATTACAGATTCATAATAAATTGTTTAGTGGCAATAGTTGAACCAATCATAGATAAATAGTACTGAATAATGGAGATTCATCTTCTGTCTAATGTCATATTATGTAGACATAACACAGTCTACTTACTTGTTCCCTATTTCCTCTGTTCTATTTTGTTAATTAAGTAATGTTTAACTGTGGCTTGGCTTATTAATTAGGTTTGCAGTCTCTGATCTTATGAACAAATATTAAATAGTAGATGTGAATAAAGTACACACCCCCACAAACAGCAATATTATACTACCTTATTTAATTAGACTCCCATGCCTTTTGTACACGTTTGAATAATATAATAATAACATATGTTTTATTTTTCTGATTTACTTTGACCTGCTGGTTGTACCTACTCATTGTATCTACATTAAATAACAGAAATTCGTATTACAAAAGCAGACTACAGTATAATACTGAGCACTTAGAAAAACTGCCCAATTATGTCCTGACTCTATCGCACCCCTTCAACAGCCATAACATTATATTTACGTTGTTGAACAGGAGAAAGATCGATTTGTTTCCAAACAATTTCTATCCCTGCCTATGTAATTCTCCATTTAATCTGCATTCTGATTCGTTCTGATTCATTCTGATTTGTTCATTGCAAAAAGTTTAAAAGTTACTCTGATTCCAATAGGCAAACTAATCAAATATAAAGACTACTGAATAATGGAGATGGCTCTTCTGTGTAATATTGTATTATTTAGACATAAATCAACATAGTTCATTTAAAAGTTAAACTAAGAACCTCTAGTGAGTCACGCCACTGTTTAAAGAAAAACATTCGTTTCCTCAGATGCATCATATTATCTGTGTCATGGAAAATGCACTGAGAAAAAACTTCACACAACGCCAAGGTGTTACTGTTTAAAATCAACTTTTCAACAAGCCCCTTTTCTCTTTTTAGAAAATTGGAAAATAGCTGCGCCATCACAATTTCTATGATCAGTGTCAGAATAGAAAAAAAACAACAAAAAACCTTGGTTTTCTTAAAAGTACCATATTCACAGTGTCATGGAAAATGCTCTAAGTGTCAACTTCACACAAGTCCAAGGTGCTACTGACCCAATCAACTTTTCAACAAGCAGTTATGCTCTACTTAGAAAATTAGAAGATAACTGAGGCATCATAAATTATATAATTTTAATTAAAAGAAGATAAAAATATATATATTTAATAAGCTGAATGGAAAATTACTTGAATAAATACAGTACATATGGACTACTCATAAAGCATAACAACTCGTGTTTACTAGATTATGTTCTTTTTTCTTTTTTTTTTACAAATATATAAGGCTGTAAACAGTTTTATAGCTCATGTAATCTGTTTGTTAGGTAAAGAGTATTGAGGAATGAGTTTATTTAAATTGTCCTCAGCCTATTAATGTGTTTCCTATTTTCTCGGTCTTATTGTGTTGATCAGGTAATGTGTAACTGTGGCTTGGCTTGTTAATAAGATAAGCATTATTTATCCTCATGAACAAAGCTTCAATACTAGATGAACACGGGGACAAACACACACACACACACACACACACACACACACACACACACACACACACACACACACACACACACACACACACACAATCAGCATTATTCTAATACACTATTTAATTTGCCTTCCATGCATTTGGACAAGTTCAAGGAGGCACATACATTGACCATTGGGCTTTGATTTTATTTCTATTTGTTAACTTTTTTTTTTTTTTGCACAATATCTAACTAAACTTTCAACCTCCTTCTTTTATCGCTTTATTAGTTCCATCCACTTCATCCTTTGAATGTAAAAAAATGTTTGTTACCTTCACCAACTAGAAGGATCTCATGTGTTACAGGACTTGTCTGCATTAATGAGTGATGTCCGTGCTGTTCGCTTTCAAAAGCTACACTCGATTCTGCGTGAAAACCCTATGGGAATGTCTCTTTGTTCCACCGGTTGTGAAGCACGTGTGTGTCAAACACGACAAATTTTTCGCTTATAAACTGAGTCAATTGACGTCATCTGAGGTGCACCTGCAGGTTATAAACAGGACTGAACCGGAAACATCCTCAGGTCTTTTTGTCTTTAGGACCACATTGTGTGTTTGTGTGTGTGTGTGTTTGTGTGTGTGTGTGTGTGTGTGTGTGTGTGTGTGTGTGTGTGTGTGTGTTAAACTGTGCCAAGCACGTTGGAAAAAAAAAAGATTTTTGGAAAGCGTAAACTCGGCGGAGAGATGGCAGAGTTGGGTATGAGATGTGTCCCTTCGTGTGAAATATTTCTCGCGGAGGACGACTTCCATGCTTTCTGTTTCAAGTGTTTGGGTGAAAAGCATGCTATCTGCGAGCTTGAGGGAGGTTGTGAGCATTGCAATCTCCTCCCTATTAAAGTCCTTCGCACTCGGCTCGCTTTCTTCAAAACGAAACTGCGAGCCGCAGCGCATTCCTGAGGTTCGCGTGCTGATCTGGCTGAAGTGCATGAGATGGAATCCCCTTTTTCTCTCGCTCTCTAGCTGGATCACGAGTCTTTATTGTCCACTTCTCAAGCGCGCTCCGGCACTTCTTGTGAAGGAGCGGAAGAAACTTTTTCTCTCGCTTCCGCGAAGGTGGAAATGGCCACTCTAGAGCGCTCCTCTAGTGGTGAGCGAGCATATCACGAGTTATTGGAGATGGTAACACGCGCTGTCGAGCTCGTACACCTCGATTGGCCACAGGAGCAAGAGTCCCACAAATGCTCAAAACTAGGCGACGGGTTTCTGTTGGGTGTCCAGAGAGAGGGACCGCAGCAGCGCTCTCTCCCCTTTTTTGGTGATCTCCATGATGAGTTAAACCATTCATGGAAGAATCCCTATTCATCCTGTGTGTGCCATCATTGATGCGAAGGCGTGAGGCTATATGATGATGATAGAAGAGATAGAAGACAGATAGAAGAGAAGCTTGCGGGCTATTGCTCTCCTGGGACGTCATCCTCCCTTCAAAAGCCTACATTCCCCACCAAGCCATGTAGATTAACATTAACGTTAATCCTTACCAGCACCCCCAGTAGGCCAGTGCTCAATCTCCGCCACCCCTGGTGTTTTGGGGAACAGCGGTCTCCAGCAAAATGTTAAGTGTTTGGTTGCCTCCTGCCATGTTTCAGGACGCCGAACATCTAACACTCCCCCATCTAGTCGAAGTGACAAAACTTCTGCCCCTTTGGGAGAAACTGGCAGCGCAGAAGCTACTGCCAGGCACGTCTCCCTGGGTACAAAGCACTGGGAGTCCTGGTGAAGGTCCATCAGCAGGGCTTGCGCCTCTTATTGATAGCACCCCTCTGACCGACCAGAGTCTGATTCTCAGATCTAATATCTCTCCTCGACGGTTCTTCTTGGAGGATTCCAGTCAGGAGAGATCCACTGTCTCAGGCGCAGGGGAAAATATTTCATGCCAGGAACAAGCTCTTTAACCGTTATGTCTGACTCCTGAGGGTGACCAATTAAGAGAGGCTGGTCTGCCAGCCAGTGTAGTTGAAACTATACTAAGTGCTAGGGCTCCCTCCACTAGAAGAGCTTATGCCCTTAAATGGAATGTATTTAAAAGTTGGTACATGGCAAAACATGTACACCCAGTCCACTGCCGAATTGTTTCAGTACTGGAGACTCTATAAGAAAAATTGACGTCAGGCTTATGCTCTAGTATTCTCAGAACGTACGTAGCCGCTATCTCGGCTTGTCATGTTTCGACTGATGGGGATTCTGTGGGAAAGTACCCTTTAGTTGCCTGTTTTATTTGTGGAGCTAAACGGTTGACACCGCCCGCTAGAGAGACAGTCCCTTCTTGGGACTTAGCCATTGTGCTAGAAGGTCTGGTTGATACCCCTTTTGAACCACTAGAGTCAGCATCTGCCAGACATCTTCCCCTTAAGATGGTTTTTCTCATGGCCATTACTTCTCTGAAGAAAATCTGAGATTTGCAGGCTATGACTATGGGAACTATGAGCCTCCCCATGTTTCTTAGACTTTGCCCCTGGGCTAGTCAAAGCTATTCTGCATCCTCACCCAAACTATCTGCCGAAAGTTCCATTCTCAACCATGCACCCAGTTGTTCTTGAAGCCTTCTGTCCTCCGCCATTTACAGCTCCGCAACCGGGGGACGGCCGCCACTAGACAGACATTGTCACATTGGTTGAGAGATGCTATTGCCCTAGCCTACGAGGAATGTGGTCAGACTTCGCCTCTAGGAATTAGGCCTCATTCGAATAGCGGACTTGCCTCATCAATTGCTCTAGCAAGAGGTGTCCCCCTGCAGCAAGTGTGTGATGCGGCAGGTTGGTCCTCTCTGCATAGTTTGGACGTTCATGGTACTCCAGGCTCGCAGGTCCTAGACTCTGCTTTCCAGAATTCGGTCTGAGACCTCTTCGGTGAACGGTGCACACACTACACAACCCTGGAGGTCCAGACACTTGCAGTGCAGTGGCGTTGGTATTCTCGTTCCCATAGTGTTTTCACGCAACATCAAGTGTAGCTTTTGAAAGGGAACATCTCAGGTTACTTTGCTGTAACCCTGTTCCCTGAAAAAACAGGAATGAGGTGCTGCGCTCCAACTCCGCACTGCGGGCGTGACTGGACGTCCTTTCAGACCTAAAAAAAAATTGACCTGAGGATGTTTCCGGGTCAGTCCTATTTATAACCTGCAGGTGCACCTCAGATGATGTCACCTGACTCAGATTATAAGCCAAAAATTTGGCGTGTTTGACACACACATGCTTCACAACCGGTGGAACAAAGAGATGTTCCCATAGCATTTTCATGCAGCATCTCGTTCCCGCTTTTTCAGGGAACAGGGTTACAGCAAAGTAACCCGAGACGTTCTGTTCTTGAAATTTTCTTTTACATTATAAATCTCAAATTGCCAGCATTTAAAATAATTTAGAAGAACAGAACCATGATGCAGGTCTGTGGTGGTCTTTCCCATCAGACTCCTGAGACTGCACCACCCCATGCCCAGTCTTGGAGGCATCTGTGTAGACTAGGAATGGGTGGTTGAAGTCGGGGGTTCTGAACAACAGGGAAACTGGTGAAGTGGGCCTTAAATTGCCCTGTTCAGTATAAAGTAATCTGAGCAGGGTTTTGAAAATATTTTAAACCTGAGAATAAAAACTGAAAGCAAACTAATCTTTTTAAGTAACTACAGCTATTACATTTTACACTGTAGAAATGTATACATGCTGTATCTACAATTCCAGTCATATTTTAGAGGAGGAAAGTAAGAATAAATCATAGATTTCTCATAAATTGTTTAGGTTCAGGATAAGCAAGTCCATTAAGCATATTTTTTAAATCATTTAGCAGCATTGCATTTACAGTTAATGAGGTTTTTAGAGATATCCATTTGAACTATACATCTTCAATGTGTTATTACTAAATAAACTAAGAGTTTAAGACCAAAATAAAGGATTTACATTGTTCTATATTCAGAGAAATATTTTTTAAACATCAAACATAGACACAGGTCAATAAGCCCTTTTTCTCTTTTTAGAAAATAAGAAAATAGCTGCACCATCACAATTTTGAAGATTTTATTTGTCAGAAGAGAAAAAAATTGTTTACTGTATGTATCCTATGTAACTTTTCCCCTCTGAAATATGACTGGAATTATAGATAGATAAATCTATAATTCAGTCATATTTCAGAGCACAAAAGTAAGAATCAATTACAGATTCATAATTAATTGTTTAGTGGCAATAGACAAACTAATCATAGATATATACTACTGAATAATGGAGATTCATCTTCTGTCTAATGTTGTATTATGTAGACATGAACCCACCTAGTTTATTTAAGTTAGACCCAGTCTACTTACTTGTTCCATATTTCCTCTGTTCTATTTTGTTCAGTAGGTAATATTTACCTGTGGCTTGGCTCATTAATTAGGTTAGCAGTATCTGATCTTATGAACAAAGATTAAACAATAGATGTGAAGAAAGCACATACAAACATCTCGGGTTACTTTGCTGAACCCTGTTCCCTGGAAAAGCGGGAACGAGATGCTATGGGAACACCTCTTTATTCAACCGGTTATGAAGCATGTGTGTATCAAACATGCCAAATTTTGGCTTATATAACCTCGGTCAGGTGAAGTCATCTGATGAGGTGCACCTGCAAGTTATAAATAGGAGTGAACCGGAAACATCCTCAGGCCAATGTTTTGTCTAAAAGGATGTCCAGGCACACCAGCAGTGCGGCATTCGAGTGCAGCATCTTGTTCCTGCTTTTTCAGAAAACAGGGTTAAAGCAAAGTAACCCGAGACGTTCCCTTTCAAAAGCTACACTTGATGCTGTGTGAAAACGCTATCGGAACAAGAATACCAACGCTGCGGCACTGAAAGTGCCCGGACCCTCAGGTTGTGTAGCGTGTGCACACAATAGCCAAAAAGGTTTCAGAGCAATTAATGAGGCAATCCCCCTGGTCGAAGTGTGACCACGCGCCTCGTATGCTAGGGCAATAGCATCTCTCATCCAATATGACAGCGTTTGTCTAGTGACGGCCGCCGGCCGGTTGCGGCTCCCATAGCAAATTAAATGCTGCTTTGACTTATGCCACTGGCTAGTGTCGTGGATGTAAATCTGCAGAGCACGCACTGGACACAGTAAGTGAAGTCTTTCCTGCTCCAGAGCTGTAAAAGGTGGAGGACAGAAGGCTTTGAGAAAAACTGGGTTGATGGTCGAGAATGGAACTTTCTGAAGATAGTTCGGGTGAGGATGCATAATAGCTTTGACTAGCCCAGGGCCAAAGTCTAGGCAGGATGGGGAGACAGACAAAGCCTGCTGATCTTCAATTCTCTTCAAAGAAATATAGTAATGGCCATAAGAAAAAACATCTTAAGAGTCAGAAGCCTGACAGGCACTGACTCTAATGGTTCGAAAGAGGTGTCAATCAGACCTTCAAGCACAATAGTTAAGTCTCAGTGAGGGACCGTCGCTCTAGTTGGGCGGCCTCAACCGTTTAGCTCCACGAATAAAACAGACAACTAAAGGGGGATTTCCCACAGAAACCCCATCGGTCAGAACATGACAAGCCAAAATAGCAGCTATGTACGTTCTGAGAGTACTAGAGCATAATGCCGAGGACAGCTTTTTCTTGCAGAAACTCGAGCACTGAAACAATTCGGCAGGGGACTGGGTCTACATGTTTTGCCATGCACCAACTTTCAAATACACTCCATTTGAGGGCATAAGTTCTTCTAGTGGAGGGAGCCCTAGCACTTAGAATAGTTTCAATTACGTTGGCTGGAAGACCAGCATCTCATCGTTGAGGAGAGAAGTTAGATCCGAGAATCACACTTTGGTTGGACAACGGGGCGCTATCAGTAAGAGGCACAAACCCTGTTGACGGACCCTCGCCAGGACTCCCAGGAGCAGAGCTATCAGAGGAAATGCATAAAGGCTTAATCTGTGCCATGTATGGGCCATCGCATCCAGACCCAGGGAAGCTGGAGGAGTCAGAGAGTAGTAAAGGGGACATTGTGATGTTTCTTGCGAGGCGAAGAGGTCCACCTCTGTTACATAAAATCTTTCCCAGGGACAGGAACTTGTCCTGTGCCCAAAGCAGAACCTTGTGCACAGTAAGCCCTGGCGATTTATGTATGAGACTACCATAGTGTTGTCCACCCGCACTAGGACATGGTAGCCTCTCAACTGCTGGAGGGAGTATTTCAGGGCCAGAAATAGAGTCATCATTTCGAGGCAATTGATGTGCATAACCACTCATGTTTACTAGATGATGTTCTTTTTATTTACATCTTTTTTTTCCCAAATATATAAGGCTGTAAACAGTTTTATAGCTCTTTATGTAATCTATTTGTTAGGTAAAGAGCATTGGGGAACATTTCATGAGTTCATTTAAATTGTCCTCAGCCTATGTACTTCTTTCCTATTTTCTCGGTTTTATTGTGTTGATCAGGTAATGTGTAATTGTGTCTTGGCTTGGGGAACTGGTGAGGTGGGCCTTAAGTTGCCCTGTTCAGAATAAAGTAATCTGAGCAAGGTTTTAAAAATATTTTAAACCCTCTGGTGAGTCATGGTGCTGCTTAAAAGAAAAACATTTGTTTCCTTAGAAGCATCATATTCTCTGTGTCATGGAAAATGCACTAAGCAGCAACTTCACACCAGCCCAAGGTGTTACTGTCCAAATCAACTTTTCAACAAGACCTTTTTCTCTTTTTTAGAAAATGAGGAAATAGCATCACAATTTCTATTATTTTAAGTGCCAGAACAGAAAAAGTGTTTGTGTAACATATGTACGAGGAACCTTCTCTAATCATAATTCCAGTCATATTTCAGAGGAGGAACCTAAGAAGCAATTACAGATTCGTGTCAATAATCAAACTAATCATGGATAAATACTACAGAATAGTGGACATTAATCTTCTGTCTTTTGTTGTATTTTTCACGACATGAACCCACAAAGTTCATTTTAATTTGTATTAGTCTACTTACGTATTACTTACTTATTTCCTCTGTTGTATTGTGTTCATCACGTAATCTGTAACTGTGGCTTGGCTTATTAATAAGGTTAGCAGTATCTGATCTTATGAACAAAGAGTACACAAAAACACAACAATATTACATATTACAATATTACAAACTACATTATTATTAGCTGGAAAAGGTCAATGAGACTCGGCCATTAAGCATTAGGCTTTGATTTTATTTCTTTTTGTTAATATTATTTTTTCTTTTTTCATAATATCTCATTAAAACTTCATCCTCTTTCTATTATCTTTAGGATTTCCATTACATCCTGACTTCCACTTTATCCCCAGACTACTGTATATAAAATTGTGGTTCACTTCATCAACTAGAAGAATCTCTTGTTAATCAAGTTTTATATGTGCATTAATGAGTGATGTGCATGTTGTTCTGTTATTGAAACTTTATTTTACTTCATGTATCTCAAATTGCCAGCAGGTAAAATCATTTATATACAATGGCCCAGATAGGCAAAGCATCTTTCCCGTATACAGTATGTGTATGATTTTTACCTTGTAAGTGTATGATTTTTCCTCTTGTAATTGTGTTTTTTCCCTTGTAAAAACAGTTTTTTTCCCCATGTATATATGTGTTTTTTCTGTGTATGCGCAACATATTTTTCCCATGTGAGAACTCTCTTTCTCAAGTTGGAAGCTAAATGCTACAGCTAATGCACAATGCACCATGGGATTTTGAGGATGACAAGTGACCACAGAATCCTGCCAGTCATTAGCTCCAGGACTTATCATGATGGAATATAAAGTGTATTATAGCATCATAAAGCTATAATTTTCACAAAATTTGCAACTAGATACACTTACCGGGTACTGTTTAATATATAATATTAATCAGATTTTACTGTTTAGGGCACTAATTCTAACTTTGTATAGCAGTGCTAATGCTATTGGAGTGTTTTTGGAAAATGTCAAGCTGAGTGTAAATGGCAGTTATTACAAGGAATAGCAGTCTCATTTAGACCATTAAACTGTCACGCTCTCAGTGCTTCTGCGATGATCAAAGACCATCTCCGCCTCTTGACACGCGGCCATGTTTTCCCACGCTATCATTTCCCCTCACACGCCCACGGACTGCACACTGGTTTCTCATTTGCTGCTGATTTCTTCCAACTCGTAAGAAAGCGCAGCACGCTGCCAGATTATTTGTGTGTGTTTTTGCCTCAATATTCTCGCGGTTCTGTTCCATGTTTTTCACGTTACTACGGTGGCCCAGAAGGGCAAATCATCTTTCCTGTATATGTGTATGCTTTTTCCCTTGTAAATGTATTATTTTCCCCTTAAAATATATTATTTTTCCCTTGTAAATGTATGCCTTTCCCCTTAAAAATATGTGCTTTTTCCCGTGTAAGTGTATGCTTTTTCCGGTTTGTGCGCAACTACTTTTTCCCGTGTGAGAACTCTCTTTCTCCTGTATTTTTCAAGCTAAAAGCTAAAGCTAATGCCCAAAGGATTATGGGACTGAGGTCAAAACGCAACTGAACACAGAACCGTGCCGGATTCAGCTCCAAGACTTATCATGATGGAATATACAGTGAATTATAGTGTGATAACATTATAATTCTCACAAAATTTACAACTGGACACACTTACCAAGTAATGTTTAATATATAAAAATTAATCGAATGTTACTGTTTCAATGATTAAAAGTAATCTCATTTAGAGCATTAAACACTGATGTAAACCATCAGCTCCATGGCGTCTCTGTAATATACATCCACATATGGAGTTATAAGCAAGCTAATATCACAATGCTAACCACTAGCGCTTAGCATACGGAAACTAGCTTGAATATTATTTCTTATTTGGACACATACCTGATAAGCAGCTACATTGTTTGTGTAAAATGCATGTTAAAATATGAATATATAAGCAAGCTAATATCACTATGCTACTATGCTTCCTAAAACAGCCAAGACAGCAGACTATTGATTGTCTGCTAGTGCTACTTAGCCCTGAGCTAATTCTTAACTGCACCTGTTATGGGTAATGTTACAAGTGATTTATGTATTGCATTATTTTTTTGGTGCTTACTGGTGTTATTGTAGTGACATATAATGTATACTGCTGTATAATGTAGTGGTATTATCATCACAAGAGATCCTCTGAATAGTTAGCAATGTGCTTACATGTATGTAACAGCCATAAAAGGGGCTTCTATCTATTCTAAGTCATTAAATGTGCGTTCATACTGCTGATAATATGTATGTTTGTGTGTTTTTCTTCTCTCAGTGAGCTGTATGTAAATCATCAACTGCCTGTGCATAAGCTGATTTCTACACCAGTTTTAGATCCTGCGCAAAAAGTGGGTAATAACTTAAGAATACACTTCTCTTTTCAAGAACATCACTGTAAATGTTGTATTTTATTTGAAAATCAAAATCCCAGGATCTGAAGGAAGAGTGGAGAGGCACAGGTTCCAAGTTGCTTAAATTCCAATGATATGTTTCCACACTCAGTCATTAATTTGGTCTTACATACCATTTGTGGTGTTGGTATTGTCAAGTCCAAAGTCAACACAGCCATCTACCAGATGATTTTAGAACAATTTATGCTTCCATCTGCTGAAATCATATTCCTGAGCTTGACACTGTACTATAAAAATTTTCCCTCAATATTTAAGATCTTTGTTTCAATATTAATCCAATATTGATCCTGCAGTATTGTCTAATTTTAGACCAGTGTCCCATTTATCCTTTTTGTCTAAGGTTTTAGAAAAATTTGTCTCTATCCAGTTACAGTCTTTTTTAGAAGAGAATCATGTTCTAGAGAAATTTCAATCTGGCTTTAGAACACGCCACAGTACTGAATCTGCTCTTCTGAAGGTACAGAATGATATCCTCCTGTCTCTTGACTCCAAAAAACCTGTGCTGCTTGTGATGTTGGACCTCACTGCCGCTTTTGATACTGTTGACCACTCAATTCTCCTGACACGTCTGGCACAAGAAGTTGGCACAAGGTCCCGTACTACAATGGTTTAGATCATATTTAACAAATAGGACTTTCTCTGTCATGATTGGTGATCTCTCTTCCTCCTCGGCCCCTTTGACTTCTGGTGTTCCGCAGGGTTCCATTTTGCGCCCTGTTTTATTTTCCTTGTATATGCTGCCATTAGGGTCGATTATTTCAAAGCACAATGTTTCTTTTCATCTGTATGCAGATGATTTACAAATCTATCTGCCAGTTGTGCCGAATTCATCTGATGCACTAAAATCGATCCACAGTTGTCTGCATGACATCAAACTTTGCCTGTCACAAAACTGTCTATGTGAATGAGAGTAAAACAGAATATAATATAATGTAATATAACACAATATATTATGTTTGGTGCCTCAAATCCTTCTAGCTTTATCAATGCTGGTTTTGATTCTCCGATTCTTCATTTTAGCCAAGCAGTCAAAAATTCAACGTGACATGACCTGGTCACTTGGAACGCATTGACTCAGAACAACATCATGAGGCAGTGAGGAGCATGAGACGTCGCTGTCAAGCTGTCATTGCGGCAAATGGTGGAAATAATAATGAATAAAAATGGTGTTTCTTCTCATACGTTATTAGTAATATCAAAGGGAACTTTTACTTATTTCATTAAAATTCAGAGCAAATAGGAAAAGCATTCATGTAAATAACAATACCCCTAAATTATTGTGAGTAGTGTATATAAATATTCCAGTATCAAAATAATTTATTTTCCCAGTTCTTCTTATTTTTTCTAGGTTTATCATCTCCCCTTCAGACTTTTCTCAACTTCTCAACAGGAGAATGAAGCAACCAGACAGGATTCAGCACAGTTTTAATAGAAAAGAACATAAGACTGGAGGGAAACATGACAATTCATACAGGGTTATTTATTTCATACCTGTCAACAGACACATTTTTCATTTTCACGCTTCACACATTTACAGTAAGATGCAGAGTAGGATGGGCTGAGATTATATACAGAACACTAAACACTATTACTTATTGTTATATAACAATTTCTTTTTAATGTATCTAATTCTATGTATCCTTGCCTTGAGGCATACAGTGCTATGGTGGAAAATCAACCTAAAACAGACAAACATTACTCACTCACTCACTCACTCACTCACTCACTCATCATCATTACCGCTTAATCCTGTATTCAGAGTCACGGCAGCCTGGAGCCTATCCCAGGAGACTTAGGGCACGTGGCAGGGTACACCCTGGACAGGGTGCCAATCCATCGCAGGGCGCAGACACACACACACATACACTCACTCATTCACACACTACGGGCAATTTGGGAACATCAATTAGCCTAACCTACATGGTTTTGGACTGTGGGAGGAAACTGGATAACCCGGAGGAAATCCACTAGGACAGACATTAATTAAACAAAATAATTTATTTATTGCAACAGTCACATGTTTACCATCTGATCATATGCATGTAAAAATTTAACAAAAACTATATGACTTATATATGGTGCTGTCTCTGTTGATTGGATATTACAGAGGAAGAAATATGTCACTAGTGAAAAGGTAAATTAAGGATAATTATAATAAACCTGCTCAGCCTACATCTCGATCTTATCCTTTATTCATATGCACTGCTATCACATTCCTATGCATGCACACACAGATGCTGTCATCTAAAAGTCACAGCCCAGTCTCCTACAAACAAATTAAAGCATGTTTCTAGGATTTTCATCTACTAAGTTTACTGATCATACAAGTAGCTTTATTGGTCCCACATGTAAAACCCAAGCATAAAACAAACTTTGTACCATATAAATATTAAACATGTTTCTTTAAATTTTGCAGGTCACTGTTGGCATTGTGAACCGAATGGCTGATGGAAAGTTTAGATTGAAGAGAGGCCGGAATATGCCACTCTGTGCAGATCCAATCTGTACAGCTGTGGACCTGCTTCACCATGCCAAGGTCAAGCTCCTTAATTTCAATAAGGATGTTCAGGATGGAACCTATGTTCTCCTTTATCCCGATTACACCCGTGTAGACATGATACCAGGCACCACTGTATGAATGTGGCGGTTCAATTATTAGTTTCGGTGGCACCCGCTACAGATTGTATTGAATAAATCACACGGTCCATGTCCATTAAGAAGCTTTACTGTGATCATACATTCAGGTGTGTGTGGTTTCTACAATGAACAATAACATCAAAGGATGAATATATGGAGATTACGAACTGTGCACTTCAGAGCAGTAACAGTAATGTTTAAATAGTATAGATAAGGTCAGATTTATGAATCAGGCAGATATAGATCACTTCAGATTTCTATGTATTAATATATCCACTTTAGATTAACTGGTAGGTAAATAAACTGAACATTGCCTTATAGTCTTTTASCTGTTGTATCTAAACTGTCCTGTATCACGTGTATTTGTGACATACTTAYTAATTACATCACAGTAATGAACAACATCCAATAACAAGAAATGTAGTATAACCTTACAATAATTTAACCTTAACCTAAAAATAACCTTACAGAAATTAAGCAACGAGCATTTGAAACAATATTAAGTTACTTACTTCAGAATTTACGCACACAGTATGATAAACTGAAAATGGGAACAGAACAGCACACAGRTTGCTACAGGACCATCTGGGAAGTTAGCCGCTTTGGTATGTGTCTGGGCGTGTCCTGCTTTTAACCAATTGGATTACAGCAATTCTAAGCGTAGTAACTTAGAGTGTCCAAAGGGTGGCACTGTTGTCAAAGTTAGGCCTTTTCTACAGCCGCCCCCTAATTTGTTGAGCAAATTTGTAAATAAAGAAAGGCCTATTATGCTTTGTCGTGGCCATCGGGTAAGGAAAGTAGTCTGATTAGAGCCACAGGCCTTGTGTAACTCTTGTCTTTAACGTCAACCACAGCTGAACGAACTTGTCCGTCTAGTCCAGGAATTACTTTGGCTACAGTGCCTACTTGCCATAGAGCCCTGGGTGATTGATGGTCTATAATCATTACCACTGCTCCAGTCGTAAGGTCCTTTAGCCATTTTAGCCGTTGTTGTAATTCTGGAAGGTAATGACGTACGAAGCATTTCCAGAAGTTTTCAACTAGGATCTGGCTGTGTCGCCATCTCTTGCGGCTGAGTATCTCCGATTCAATTCAATTCAATTTTATTTCTATAGCACTTTTAACAATGGACATTGTCTCAAAGCAGCTTCACAGAAATGAAAAGAAAATGAAAAGAAGACTTATGGAA
>QMIH01002850.1:8198-19810 GCA_003987875.1 Clarias batrachus
ATGAGACGTTTGTCTAAATAGAAGGCGGAAGTTACTGAGGCAAGGTGCTGTTCTGAAAAGATACAGCAACTTAGGTTAAAGATGCGGAATTGAATATAGGAATTGTGAACAATTGAGAGGAGGATCGACGGATGAACGGAAGGACAGAGAAATAATCAATTTAAAAAAAGAAACAACGGACAGAGGAATAGTGAGCCGGCTATATAGCAGACAAAAGATGGATGGATGGATGGATGAAGGAACACTAAGCTGCAAATAGATGAATTAAAAAAATGCCACTCTTTCACAAACCCTGAAAAATGGTCGTACTATCAACTGAAGTCATAACCTGGTCATTCAGTACATTCAGATTGTCAGCTGACTTCATTTTATTGCCACGGAACGTTGCTGAGTCTCGACCTGAGTGACTGAAGCAATCCCAGATCATAACACTGTCTCCAGAGGCTTGTACAGTGGACACTATGCATGTCGACGCTTCCCTTCCTACCCTGACGCTCCCATCACTCTGGAATAGGACTCAATCTGGACTGGTCAGACCACATGACCTTTCTCCATTGCTCCAAAGTAAAAGCTTTATGCTCCCTAGCAAACTGAGGGCTTTTATTTCTGATGAGTCTCGCTAACAAGTGGTTTTCTTATGGACGCACAGCTGTTTAGTACCAATCCCGTGCGTTCTCAATTTTAGTATTAAACATAGCTATGGTTTTTACTCTTGATGTTTTCCATGCAACTTCACCAAGTATTTACATGATCTCTGATCTCTGATTTTTGTCCCTAATCCTTTTTCTCAGAACTATATTTTGAGGTTTTAACAATGCCCTGGATGGTTCTTAACGGAATTCCAGCATTTTCAAATCTCCTTTGTTGTTTTCTTTGCTTGATCCAGGCCAATAATTTCACCCTCCACGACCATCGCATACATCTTCCGACGTGGTTGTTTCAGAAATGAGAAGCTACCCACTGCAACGTATTATTCAGGCTAGTAATCGTCCAATTAGGAGCTTTTAACTATTCGCTTATTTTTAAAAGATGATGGATGGAGAGACGGGAAGAACATTGATCAGTCTGGTACAGGAAAGAAAGTAAGTATGTAGAGGACATATAAAGAGATGTTGAGGAGACTAGTAGACAAAGATCGATGGATGAATACGGAGCTGGTCCATAAAGCAGGACTCTGTAAAGATAGTGAGCAGGCTATAAAGGAGGAAAGATGGATAGAGCGATATAAGATGACAGCCTGAAAAGGGTGTAGAAAATGATGGATGGAATAGTAAGCAAATAAGAAGTGAGCAGGCCAGTAGAGATGAGAAAGTAAGCAGACAGAGGAGACGGATAGAGGGTTTCAAGGCTGAGTAGAGTAAACGGTTATTCATAATGAAGTGAACGAGTAAGAATCCAGCTCATTCCTCTCCACTGCTGAAAACATGCACGCTGGATTTCCCTTCGGAGGTCTCCCTGCAGGCTAAACGAAGAGATTAAAGGTTAAATAGCTGGCTGAAGCCTTTCACAACTCAACAACGCAATTTCATTTCACTTCAAGCATGGCTGAGTAGCACGGTATTAACCTGCACAACAACTCCATTACACACTAGACTGGGCAAATTCAGCAGTTCAGACGTGATAATAGCTGAACGTGTTCAACATGCCACATTAGCAATCACCTGAGGAAAGAATGTATACATATATATTTCACAGAGTGAAAAAAAAAAAAAAGGTTTTTGCTCAATAGGACACTCTTTGTAATGAGAAGAAGCGGCTTGTGTCTGGTGTTAATTCCAACCAGGTATCATTTAAATGTTCTGCATTGCAGGAAGCAGCGATTAATTCAACTCAATTAACCTTATTAAATAACACCGAGATTATGATTTGTCATGCGCCCAGTCATGCGTTCAGCAACGGATCAAGAAATTACTCTAATACTTGATAATGAAGCTTCATGAATTAAGAAAAAAAATAAATTCATGCAGACAGCTTGATAGAAGCTTTTATGCAAATATACACCGTCTCTGCCATGTGAGAGTTAAGTAACAAGAATTGTATTAATGCACTCCATTTCAGTGTGAATAAATGTAATTGGGTTTAAATGTTTTATATATATATATATATATATCCATGCTAATTATTCTGTACACGCATCTTGAATAGATTCTCAGGACTATACCTTATACTTTAGCTTAATTATACAGATTTACTTATATTATTTAGGATATGCTTTTATCCACAGGCTGAGGCTGAATCAGTCCATCAGTATCCACTGAGATATCTGTTACTATACATTAGCACTGGGATGGATGCATTTTAATGTTTTAATGTTTATAATCGGTTGCACAGCTCGTTCATTTGAAGCCTACTGTGCCTGGAATTTCCTATAATGTCTTTTTTTCCCTACATGTAAGCATAATTAGTTATTATAGCCCTGCAGGTTGGGGTCTACAGAAGAGTGGCACATTCTTGTCTCCTGATATCTATAATCACATGCTGGTATAGATGAAAAAGAACACGAGATGAGAGAGGATCAGATCAGAAGAGGATAGCCAAACTGGTTTGAGCTGGCAGGAAGGCTACACTAANCTCAAATTATAAGGGTTTGCTTACATGCTGCCCAGCATATACAGTACAGACCAAAAGTCTGGACACCTTCTCATTCAGCGAGTTTTCTTCATTGTGTTCTTTAGCCCAAACGCGTCTCTTCTGCTTGTTGTCGGTCCTTAGCAGTGGTTTCCTAGCAGATCTTCTAGCATGAAGGCCTGATTCACACAGTCTAATCTTAACAGTTGTTCTAGAGATGTGTCTGCTGCTAGAACTCTGTGTGGCATTGACCTGCTCTCTGATCTGAGCTGCTGTTAACCGCCGATTTCTGAGGCTGGTGACTCAGATGAACTTATCCTCCGCAGCAGAGACTCTTGGTCTTCCTTTCCTGGGGCGGTCCGCATGTCAGCCAGTTTCTTTTTAGCGCTTGATGGTTTTTGTGACTGCACTTGGGGACACTTTCAAAGTTTTCCCAATTTTTTGGACTGACTGATCTTCCTTTTTTAAAGTAATGATGGCTACTCGTTTTTTTTTCTTCACTTAGCTGCTTATTTCTTGCCATAATACAAATTCAACCTCTTTGAATGAGAAGGTGTGTCCAAACTTTTGGTCTGTACTGCATTTCTGTAAATAGTGTAGTTATTTACAGACTCAGGTTGCCAGCTCAACGCCCGAGTGTATCTGAGCACTTGGGGGTGAAGTCCAACAGCAACAGCGGCAGCTCAGCGGTGTTGGGGCTCGAACCGAGGACCTCCTGGTAAGCAGTAAAACACCTTAACCACAGAACCACCTCTGCCCCTACACTAACTCAAATACACACAATATAGTAACTTTCCCATTCCAAAATGTATAAAACCTTGAGCAAACCTTGAGGTTAGTGGGCCACAACAGAAGAATACCACAATGGATTCGCTCCTGTCAGCCACAGCAGGAATCTGAGGACAGTCATAGATTAATGAAACATTGTCTGGTCCTCACCTAAAGGATTATTAGGAACACCTGTTCAATTTCTCATTAATGCAATTATCTAATGAACCAATCACATGGCAGTTGCTTCAATGCATTTAGGGGTGTGGTCCTGGTCAAGACAATCTCCTGAACTCCAAACTGATCAGAATGTCAGAATGAGAAAGAAAGGTGATTTAAGCAATTTTGAGCGTGGCATGGTTGTTGGTGMYAGWCGGGCCGRTCTGAGTATTTCACAATCTGCTCAGTTACTGGGATTTTCACTCGCAACCATTTCTAGGGTTTACAAAGTATAGTGTGAAAAGGGAAAAACATCCAGTATGGTGCAGTCCTGTGGGCGAAAATGCCTTGTTGATGCTAGAGGTCAGAGGAGAATGAGCCGACTGATTCAAGCTGATGGAAGAGCAACTTTGACTGAAATAACCACTCGTTACAACCGAGGTCTGGAGCAAAGCATTTGTGAAGCCACAACACAAACAACCTTGAGGCAGATGGGCTGCAACAGAAGAAGACCCCACTGGGTACCACTCATCTCCACTACAAATAGGAAAAAGAGCCTACAATTTGCACAAACTCACCAACGTTGGACAGTTGAAGACTAGAAAAATGTTGCCTGGTCTGATGAGTCTCGATTTCTGTGGAGACATTCAAATGGTAGAGTCAGAATTTGGCGTAAACAGAATGAGAACATGGATCCATCATGCCTTGTTACCACTGTGCAGGCTGCTGGTGGTGATGTAATGGTGTGTGGGATCTTTTCTTGGCACACTTTAGGCCCCTTAGTGCCAATTGGGCATCGTTTAAATRCCACGGCCTACCTGAGCATTGTTTCTGACCATGTCCATCCCTTTATGACCACCATGTACTCATCCTCTGATGGCTACTTCCAGCAGGATAATGCACCATGTCACAAAGCTTGAATCATTTCAAATTGGTTTCTTGAACATGACAATGAGTTCACTGTACTAAAATGGCCCCCACAGTCACCAGATCTCAACCCAATAGAGCATCTTTGGGATGTGGTGGAACGGGAGCTTCGTGCCCTGGATGTGCAGCCCACAAATCTCCATCAACTGCAAGATGCTGTCCTATCAATATGGGCCAACGTTTCTAAAGAATGCTTTCAGCACCATGTTGAATCAATGCCACGTAGAATTAAGGAAGTTCTGAAGGCGACAGAGGGTCAAACACCGTATTAGTATGGTGTTCCTAATAATCCTTTAGGTGAGGGTATTAGCTCTGGTTAAACATCTGGTTAAACGTTGGGTAAAGCATCACTAGTCAGGTATTCCGGTACCCCACTTCATGTTGATTTTTGTGTTCAACCTGCCATATGGTCAAATGCTTCCACTGACTGGAAAAGGTGACCACTCATCTGGTCCAATTATTTTATAAATCTCTTAACCCTCAGTATAAATAGTTTGCTTCAGAGTAACACCAGAACTGGAAACACCATTATTCCTAGACTTTGTGTCAATAAAAAAAACACTTTTTGACTGATTTCTTTTTGACAGCAGCTCTTAGTGCTGGACTTTCATAATGCTGTACAAAACCCATCCAAGCAAAATGCCCTAACAGGTTCTCCTGGATATTGATTGGAGTTAATTATCTGTATAATGTAATAAACGATAAGTGCACACGACCAGAACGAATGTTGCGAAAAAGACGGAAGGTCATTTCATGGTGACTTTACATGGAGAATTGCTTCGTGATTGGCTGAGAGTCCAATTTGAAAGATGAAATTTGTTCATGTGCCCATTGGGGTTTAGTGCTGCAAACTCCAAATTACTGTCTGCATGCAGTCAACACACACAACCCACACACATACAAACAGTGCTGCTCTGAATATTCCAGAGTCATATTTCTTTCTCTCCCCACAAGCACAAAATGAAGGAAATAACAGCAATAAAAGCACACTGGAAGGAACTGTGTCTTACTCTACACCAACACTTAAAACCGTCCGCAGCGTGCATATCCATCAAACAGATACAGACTAAACGTAATTAACATTTATTTGTTGCAAAAAATATTCACCATCTTTGCAGCTGCTGCCAGTTTTTGTCTACGTATACTAATGATCTAAGCTTTTTTTTTTTTTTTAAAGGGATCATCATGATAAATGTAATAAGGAGAAACGCATACAAGTGGAGAGCAAAGAGTCTCTGAGGTGATACGGCTCACAGAATAGCTCGGCGTTTAGCAATTAGATGCAAAAATATTACTTTCTCCAGCATATTGAGGGAAATGAGGTTCCCCCAGTATTTTATGAGATAGAACAAGTTTATATAATGCAACTCAGTCACGATGGGTGTTCGAGTCAAAGCGGGACTTTTGATTTTGTGCAGAATAACCGAACACAGTTATGAGAGTAAAAAATCCCTTCATTTCTCTCTATATAATCATCTGCTACACTAATGCACTTATCCCAGCGTTTCACCAGTGCTTGGATACCATCAACCTAGAAGGTTTTCTCAGAACACCAGAACCATGATCGGACTGCCTATTTCACGATTACGTCCCACGAACTCCTTTAGTGACCCAAACGTGTGGAACTGGTAGCCCATGACCCTGTCGCTGATTCACTGGTTTCCCGTCTTTGGACCACTTCTGGTAGGTCTTTACTCTGGTGGGGACACCAACAATTCAGCCCTAACTACTCAGTAACTACAGTGGCACCTGGAAGTCGGTTGGATATAGAGAACATTTGGTCAAGCGAACATTTAGTCCGTAGTTGATGTGTCGGAAGCAGCGAAAATGTGCAAGCATAAAGATTTGAGCGACTTTGACAATGGATGTTCCATGTTTGCAGTGCTGACCAAAAATGGTCCAAGAAAGGACAACCAATGAACAAGCGACAGGGGTGTGCTGGGAATGCTGGCCCGTGTGGTCCAATCCAATTGAAAAGCTACTGTAGCTCAAATTGCTGGAAATGTTAATGCTGGATCCCATAGAAAGGTGTGCTAATACACTGTGCATTACTGTTTTGGTGGCAAAAGAATACTCAATATTCGAGACAATGACAACAATATATGATTCATTAATTGTTGTGAATCAAATTGTCTGAATGATTCAAATGAATCACTGTAATTGGCCATTTCTTGCATTCATTTCTCAGTGTTTAATTAACGCACAAACTTCAGGTTTCCACACTCTTCAATATCTGCCAATATTTACATCAGGGTTTATGTTTGAACCTTGCTCTGGAGTAAATACTGTATGTAGGCAGTAAATAGATCATCACTCAGACTCAGGCCATGGGAATGAAGTACAGTACTGTATGTCTGGAATTATTTTTGCCTCTTGTGGAAGTTGTTGACTCAACGTTGGATTGTTGACTCAACGTGCATGGGCATGGAAAATCATGAAAATCATGTTCTATGTGGATGTTTAGTACGTGCACTTTGTTTAGTACGTGCACTTTAAAAGTAAGATAAGGATAAGATGAATTATCTCCAACAGCCCAGCATCCATGTCTGGGCCAAAAGGGCTGATCTGGTATCCCGGATACTCTGGAGCCAATTATCAGGTATCAGGAATTGACTGGAAAGACGGCACCCAGTGGTATATGACTAAAGAAAAGGCTGTTTGAGATGATAATTTACCACATAGCAGATTTTCTCCACAGCTCAGTGGTTGCATTGAATATACTTAGAGATGGAGACTGAGACACTGGAGGTTACGTTTTGGGGTTTAGTTATATTATAAATTATTATCAGTGTTGGGGGACGTTACTTTTTAGAGTAACTAATTACATTACAAAATTACTGTCTTCAAAAAAGCCAGTTTTTTGAAGACAGTTTTTTTTTGCGGCTAAGAGTCTCATCACTGTAATCCGTTACATGACAGTGTTACTTTATGATAAAAGTAACTAGTTCGAGTACTTTTCCATTGCAGAAAATGAAAACTCCTTTGTTATTCCTCATGCATGTTGTTTTAGTCAAGACCTTTATAATTATTCTACCATCATCACTCAGTGGAGTTTGGCCCATAATCTGTTGACTACTAATACCCCTTTTCACCTACGCAGTTCCGCGTAGTGGCCGTAAGTACGGTTCATCATGATTCACTGCGAGTTTCGGCACTGTGTTTAGGTTTCCATCTTTCCGCGTGTCGGTCCTCACAAAGTCAAACCGCATAGGTGAGATAGGGGTATAACAGCAGGAATAACAGAGGGGGGGGTGGTGGGTTATTGGGGGCGTGGCTTGTAGGACGACTTTCTCACACACACACACACGCACGCATGAATGTCTGGMTGTCTGGCTCACGGGTTACATAAATTGTCTGAATAAAGGATTACATTTCTGGAAAAAATAACTACATAACTGTGTAGTAATGGCGGAGCTAATGTACTAGATTACTCGTTACATCAAAAAAGTAATCCGAGTACTCTAATGCGATACACCCAACACTTACTATAATTATATTATAAAGTTTAAAAGTATACAGTAGAAATTATGATGGTATGTGAATCTAGCACGGAGTTATTATAGTTTTTTTTTTTAAGTTAAAGATGATTATGGTTATTTCAAGATTTATGTCTATGGTAAGTTATTGTAGTAACCGAACCGAGATCCTGTAATGTGCAAGTGGTGATCGTGAATGATTGTGTGTACAGTTCACACAGACAGATGCATCTCTTCTGCAAGTTGGCAGAGCTAAATCTCTCAATTTAGTGGGCTCCAAGCCACCTCGGTCAGGATCGTCATTCATGGATGTACGACCTTCTGTACAACTTTTGCACCATTCAAATGTTTTACTGTGGCTAAGAGTCTCATCACTGTATTGTGCTTGAAGGCTTTTGTAAATGTCAATCGGTTTTACAGATTTACCAGAAATTCCATCACAAGTCCCGGTTTGGCTTGAACGCCTTACTACAATATCCCAGAATTTCATCACAATGTCAGTATTAATCCTTTGTATTGCCCAGCCCTAAAACCTTAATGCTTTCTACAGAATGACTGTTATCAGACTTTAGAACTTCATCTATTATGCTCTATAAACCAAAATCATCTATTGGAACCATACATATACAAATCTATGACATGGTATTCATCTCATGGGTCGGTTTTTAATTGTATTAATGGAATTAAAGAAAAAGAAAGAAAGAGAGAGAKAGAGAGAGTGGCTTTGCCCAGACTGTTCAAATAACAAAAAAACAATTTGCACAATTGAAATTGCAGCTGTGATGGAGTGAATGTGCGCCCGTGTGTGTGTGTGTGTATCCCTAAAAAGTACAAAGAGACAGCGAGTGTGTGAAGTAGGTGTGCACATGCCTACTCGAGTTTGTGTGTCTGTGATAAACAGAGACAGATGAGAGGGGGAGGACATGCAGAGAGGCAGGTATGAAAAGGCCGAGACCTTGAGACTGATGAAAGCCTTTCAACTAAAACGAGATCGACTGAAAAACATTAGAGTGTGTGTGTGTGTATGTGTGTGTGTGTGTGACAATATTTGCGATGCGCGGCACTAACCACAAATCCAGTGTAATCGCACATCTCTTCCCCTTCAAAAACTGTACGGCGCAGAGCATTTCCACCGTGCTGCCATGGCTACATGAAGTGTTTGAATGCAGGGGCGTTGTCGGAGCTCGACAGAAGACACACACACACACACACACACACACACACACACACACACACACACAGAGTGAGAATATATTCATGAATGCAATGCTAACAGAAATAATTTAGCAGTACACTGGACAATTAGGTTAAATGATAAGCAGGACTCGTTCCTTACTGATACAAAGCAATATGGCAATAAATAAAAGTTCAATATGGAAGTTAATTAAACCGGTTATATGGACCGAGCACGTTCCTGACCCAGCTGGACACTTCGGCGAAGGCAAAAAGGTTAAAAAAAATAAAAAATTATGACTGAATGTTAAACAGTGCCTCCTGAATGATTATTAAAGGATCCCTGGAACATGGATGGGAAATTAGCGAGACTGTACGGTATGACGAGGAGGTTTTAAGAAGTTCTATATTTTTCAAGCCCTGTTTTGTCGTCACCGGTAATGATCTTCGAACATGAAATACGACATGAATCCACAATTCTTTGCAGACCTCTWCATGATGTTTCTCCTGGCTCAGAAGCCTGGGGGACGAACTTGGCAGCGACGCGTCGCATGTTCACATCACACGTGAGGGTCGCCTGTRACTGTTCACACACTGTTGACACACYGACAATGGCAGCAACGTTGTCGATTGTTCTCCGGCGATCATCACGCACAAGTCGTCGGATGCTTTCGACATTCTCGGGGGTTCACCTTGTTAAAGGTCTCATCGTCTTCCAGTCAAGACGTGGCACATTTGCCCAGTTTCATGCAGAATTTCACGTTGGCTCTTTGTTCTAGCTTGCTGTCCATGATGAACCAGCACATGTGGTAACGCACATTTATTTGTCAGAATAGCACCAGTTCCCCTCTCCCACAGGACAATGTCTTACACAGTTACACAGGACGATGTCTTTTGGCACACTGACTTATGAGGGTCGGTGCTCCCTGTGACTGTGTGCGCAGCCTTGTGCTGCCCTCTGTTGGCGTGTTACAAAAACCAGTCTCAAAACCTTTTGATACCACCTTACAGTAAGTAAGAAATACATGCTACATAGAGACTGTAACAGGACTGAAGTGTTTGTGCTCATAGTAGCATCAGGTAAAAGTGGAGTGGAACATTCAATAAAGTTTGGGGATTCAAATAAAAATTCAAATTCAAATTTTATTTGTCACATACGCAGTCATACACAGTACGATATGCAGTGAAATGCTTAGGCGACTGCCYGTGACCTTAGAATAAAAGACTATTAAAGACTATTTATACGAAATGAATATAATAAAGAAAGTAGAAATAGATTTAACTAAGAATAAAATATATGTACAGTACAAATATACAATAAGAAAAATATAAGAACAATAAAAATATAAGAAACCTATAAGAAAATAAGAAAACCAGGGTGTACAATATAGAAAAAATATGTATAAGATATAAGAAAAAGTGAGAAAGCCTAGGTGTACAATATTGAAAAATATAGAGTTTTGGAATTTTGTGTGGGAAGCAGTGAAGTATAAATAGAAATGTCTAAAGTTTCATGTGCATTCTGAGATGCTTTTCTGCACAACACGGTTGTAAAGAGTCATTAATGAAATCACACTATGCTCCCCTCTCTGTCCTCTCACTCAGTAAGAAACATTTCTGTCTCTGATTGGAYGAGGCTTGTTATTTGTGTTTGTTGCTGTTGTTTTCCGTGCCACTTTGTTCGCTCCACTCCATGAAAATCTTTGGTATTAGCGGATTAGCATTTTCTGAAATGCTCAAAACAGCTCCGTCTGGCAACAAGAACCATCCCATGATCAACGCCTGCGGCATTTACAGTAATGTGTGCTTTATTTATTTTAAAATGACTTTTAATTTTTTTTTAATTATAAATTGTACAATTTGTTAAACAAGTGAGAGCATAACCTTGCCAAGTTAATGCCCGTTAAAAAGGGGGTTCACCTGGATCAAGTTTWTATCAACTATAGCAATCGCTATAGCAGCACATTATAAGGTTTCATTGCTGTGTATCATGAAATAAAAAAGAGGTAAAATAATGCTGTATAATGCAGTAGCATGGGSCGCGTTTGTCAAAAACAGCAAAATAAGAAAGAAAGGAAGATATTTTTAGTGACTGCTGACTGCAATGCTCCACTGAAGTGTAACACAACTGGACCTGTACATACAGTTGGGATTACACCCAATGCTTTGTGTTGAATGGAMGTCWTGTCATCAACAGGTGGCAAGCRTGGCTTATTTGGTATTTATAAACAAACAGATATTCCAACGCATATCCCAGGATTCTTGGGGCACAAGGTGGGACACGCCCTGGATGGGGTGCAAATGCCAGTTAGCCTACCCAGCAGGTCTTTGGACTGTGTGAGGAAGTGGGTTAATTGAGGAAAACTTAACAAGCACTCAGACCCGAAAGGTGGGACTCGAACCCTCGACCCCGCTGGTGCAAGGCTACAGCGCTTACCACTACAGTATGCCACTGTGCAGCTACTAATCATATGCAATGTCCAATCAAATTTCAAAGTGGGCAGGACTTCACAGTCAACCTCTGTCTCTTTGGGAGAAATG
>QMIH01002851.1:24015-40917 GCA_003987875.1 Clarias batrachus
CTCTGTAACATGTTTAACATTCTCCTCCTTTGTTTTAGCTCAATGAACTAATGAATGATCTCTATACTAAATGCCAATCGCCCTAATAACAAGCAGGAAATTAGCAAGGTCTTAGCTCATGGCAGGATGCTTAAGCTCATTGTGTTACCCATAATGCAGTGGTGTTTAATATGGCATATTATTTCGTCTTTTATGAACTGTTTTTGCAGGGATCAAAACTCTAAACTCTTACCAGGCATTCCAAGAGTCGAGCTGGGCGAGAGATGATGATGAGGAGCTTCTTCACAAGCTCTGTGATAAAGGTCAGCTCAGAGCTCTCTGAGCGTTCATACGCCTGAGAGACGGACAAAAAAGAGGGAGAGAGGGAAGGAGAGTTGTTTGTATATTTCTTAGTCAGCAAAATATTAGTTTTACCCAAATAACTGACAACTTCCATTACTCTGACTTCCATTATATTTCAGATAGATAGATAGATAGATAGATAGATAGATAGATAGATAGATAGATAGATAGATAGACGCACAATTAGGCAGATAGATGGAGTTAAGGACAGCCAGACAGGAATTATTTGCTGATTTTATATTTGTGTGTGTGTGTGTGTGTGTAAGTGCTTCATTATACAGAGCTCTCAGTGTGCAGGACAGAAAATAGCGATCAGCAAAACAGTGTTGCTGACTCATACGAAGAAAGACACACACACACAGGGTTCCACACACACTCCCTCTCACATCGTGCAGTAGTTTGTCGAGGTTTTCCTGCAGCTCGTAGAAGTAGACGGTGGTAATGAGGTCGTCTCGGGATTTGTTCAGGCAGTCTCTGGACAGCTCGATGATCTGGTGGTGGATGAAGCTGAGGACCCCATCAGCCAGAGGGAGCACGCTGTCCGGTGAGAATGAGTGAATGAAGTCTGCTAAGCGTCCCTCCATCTGCGCCGTCGCCTAACATGAGTGCACAGACACACACATTCGCATATGTAGTTGACAGTGATGATCCTTTACCAGATCAGATCAAGGTCTTGACTGCACTTTCGTTAAAAGAACATCAACGCGAAACTCACTGGAAGTTGCTCTATGAGACATTTTATCCATATTTATGTCTCTTGCCAGGAATAAAGATATGCAAATAAGTTAAGTGATGGGCGGAGCTGAGAAAATGGCTCATGTGTGTTAACTAAGAGTATACTTACACTAGGCACGAATGCCTTGTACCAAAATTCTCCATATGGATTTATTAATCACTCAATTCACTAATAAAGAGATGACCAAACCGCCTACTATACCAGATATTAAATGTATCAAGTGCTTAAGTGGCATCATAGCATTTTGAGTTCCTTGTCAAACTGAACCCACCTCTTCAAGCAGGACATAGTAGGGTACGCTGAACTGTTCSCAAYCGCAATTTGGAGAGATCACACTACTCAGATCAACTGGAATTAAGATTGATTCATGCTTCTGCATAAAGTCTACGCAGGATCTACGTCATAGGCTACACAAGTGGCCTACTGCATTTATAGTTGTGCATCAGTGTGTCTGTGTTGCTCTGCAATTACACCGCCAAATCTCTAGCTAGTAGTAGGGTTTTGTATTCCACTGTGCTGAGTGTCTTTACCACTCTCTGTTAAGGTTTTTTGGGTGTACTACAAATAATGATAAAGGAAACTAAGTGGATCTTGTTGAAGCTGATAAAGCTACTTTAAAATTTTTCTGAAATTACTGCACCGCAGAAAAGAGAGAAGTCATCGTACTAGATGGTCCGTGCGAAACACTGACACTAATGAGGCAGAAGGAAGCATAGAAGAAGAAGTTGGACCAAGCAGAGTCATTGTGGTCCTCCTCACCACAGGCTAGACTGTACACAGGCTAAAGCATAAGGTACATGGCTATGCAGTATCTACAAGAGACCAATGGCTTAAGCTTGATTTTGCAAACAAGGCTTCCGAATTTCAAATAATTTAATTCACAGTGGGTTTTTCATAATTCCTGTGGTCCATGTGCAATGACATTACATAAATATGTGTGATTGTGTGTACCTTTGGGAAGCGTTCTTTATACACATGGTTCATCATCATGATCTCATTGTCACAGCAGGAAGCAGATCTTCCGGGACTATAGTAGTAACCAGTTATCATAGAAAAGGGRAAAAAAAATATATAGGATGAGCTAATTCAACATATAGACCGAGACAGAAGACATTAAAGAAAATAAATACTCAATCAGAACGTTGACCAAAGTAAATTATGTGCTGAAACATATTCTAAAGTAAATACAAGACGTCTTATCTTAATATCTTATATCTTAATTGTACATGTGCACCTAAGGCTGCGTGAACGTGGGCGTGTATGGGGAGAGCTCCGCCCCCCATCATCATCCGTGATACTCTCGGTACTGCCGAAGTGTTTGGTCAGGAAGAGCAGCTCGTCCATGGAGGGCTGATAGGACAACTGGTGCAGGCGCTCCTGAGATGAGCTGGACGACTGAAGCATTAAGAGACAGAGAGAGAGAGAGAGAGTCTTAATGAGCTCCTGATTAATTCTCTCAGTTGATTAAGAAACAGCACTGCTGCAATCAGGGCACATAAACCRTACAAAGAACACTTTATGATCTAAATAATCTCATTAGCACAGTATGTGTGTGTGTGTGTGCGCGTGTGTGTACCGAGCTGGGTGTGTTGGTGCCATAACCAGAAGATGGAAGAGAAGCCAGTGACCAACGGCGACCATCCCTATGGACAGAGGAGGAGAGGGAAGAAGAATAGAACAGTGTAAGATGTTATCTGTGCGTGAGGGAGAAAGATAGTGTGTGTATGTGTGCTTTTACCGTCTGGAAGAAGCTGTGAAGGAGAAGTGAGATGGATTGCTGGGAGAGAAATTGCGAGGGCTGTCAAGCGGGCTGCTTCCTGTGGAGACAGGAAGACAAATAGCAGTCATGTTAAAAATCCTAATTGTGATCAGAACAAAGACAATRTTAATGCTTTACATCACTGCTTATGTACCTTATGTGGGTACAAGAGTTATAACACTAAACTAGCAGTGTGGATAAACTGGAGGCTTCATGCTTTATTACCTGTTTTTACCTGATTAGCCTCATAGTCAGACTTCTAGCGCAGCTTGTAAATGTAAGTGTGTGTGTGTGTGTTGAGCGTGTGTTGATGCCGTGTTCTTACCMAGGTGTCCAGGGAGAGGAGAGTGAGCGCGAGGTAAAGTGGGCGAGGTCGAGGTGAGGATCAGACTCTTTCTGTTACTGGCTCGGCAGCTGGAACATAAAAACAGCTCACATGTTTACGTCTCTCTCTCTCACACACACACACACTCTCACATACAGCAACGCACAGATGCTCTCTGAGGTGGAAAGAGAGTCATCGAGCTAGAACACACAAAGTCAGAGTCTCTGTAAGTATGTTATGCAACTAGCTCTTATGCCATCTCCACTTTTCATCTGTCACTGTTGGGAGAAGAAGAGTCGGCACTTGTGTGTGAGTGTGAGGACGCTGGATTTCGTGTGTGTGTATGTGTGTGAGAGAGCGAGAGAGAGGCAAAGTCCAAATGCAATTTCCTTCCCCCTCAGTCTCCTCTGACASAGAAAAAAATGAGGACAAAGAGAGATATTTTCTTGGACAGAACTTACTAGAAGATTTTCACTAACTTGTGTTTTATTGATATTTATACGCCTAAAAATGTATATTTATAGTACAGCTCATCATGTTGTTGAGAAAGAAGGGTTGTGTGTCTGACAGAAAGAACACCATCGCCTCCATGGCGAGGCGAGAGCAGCAAAACATTGGGCTTATTCTACACGGAGCCATTACATGTCATGAACCCTGACTGGAGCGATGCATCGGTACATGTCAGATTAGAATATATTCCCACTGGATGAGAAACAGAGTCTGAGGAGAAGACAGGTGGCTTCAACCAGACAACAACCCCAACCCTACAGCAATGGCTCAAGACTAGTTTCTAAAAACAGACGAGTTAAGATCAAGACTCTTCATTTTATTCCCATTTAAAAATTTATGAAGGATTTCCTGAACTGTGAGTCCATTATCTGGACGCTCATAGCCCTAAGGGAATTAAAAAATTTGAAAAGAGGAAAAGAACCACAGTGCTGCAAAGAGCTCATTTTGTCATACTGTTCCAAAGTGCTGTGTATCTAGACGCTAACAATGGATCCGAGTTATCGCTGCTAATTAATATGAGATCACGCTAGAAGCTCACACTAGGGTTTATTCACTGCTGTCAGAATGAGCTCATGGTGAGTGTGAATCCATTGTTAGTGTTGATGTAAGCTTCTACAAAGAGCACATGAGCATCAGAACTGGACTACACTGCAATCAAAAAAAAAGGTGGCCTGATCTGGTGGATCACATCTGGTGGAACAGATGGCACTAGGATGCACTATTTGAAGAAGACAAGCCAGTGGAGGTGGTGTGATAGTCATACTTTGACACCAAACTAAACATTGTTGCTAACCAAGTTACACTTCTTTACAGCAACATTCAGCAGGATAATGCACCCTGACACACTGCACACATGGTTAAGGAATGGTTTGTGCTACACGACAAAGAGTTCAATGTGTTAAATGTGTCTACAAATTCCCCAGATCTCTGACTTATTGTCTGTGGGTTGTGCTGATTAAACAAGTCAGATCCATGGAGGCCCCACCTCATATCAGGATATAAAGGAGTTGCTGCTAATTTGCTTGTGCCAGATACCAGAGCTGCTTTGTTGGCACAGGAGGACCTACAATATATTAGGCAGGTGGATTTTAATGTTATAGTGTAAAATTATACGTGTCCCCAACAGCACCACCATCATCTCCACCAGTGATCAAAACAAATATCAAAGCTGTTTCCTAAACATGAAGCAGTGCTCACACGCCCAGAAAGTTCTGAGTGACATAACTAACCCGCCTGGGGCAGAACGTCTCCACGTCACACTCATTCACAGAGTGACAGATGCAGACTGACCTGGGGAGATATGGAGGGAAAGCTAAATGGATCAGGAAAGATAAAGCAAGGGGAAAAGGAAAGAGAGAAATTTTTAATAAAGGAAGAGAGATGGGAAGAAAGGACATGGAAGAGTACGGAAAAAGAAAGGGATATATAAACAAAGGAAGGAAGGAAAATAGACAAACAAGCAGCTGGAGAGAAGAAAAAACAGATGAGCAGATAGATAAAAAAAGAATAGTGACAGACGGAAAGAGACTGAAAGGGAGACACACATTAATTGAGAGGAAGGGTGAAGGCAGGACACTAAAAATGAGAGTGAATATCTCAGTGCAGGTGTGTCTCTCCTTAGCTGTGTCTCACAGATTAAGGGATTAGTAGAATGGGTGTAGAAAAAACTCCCTGAGGCAAGAAAGACATTTTGGCTCGAGCCCAGCACTCTGCAGTCCAGTTTTAGCTAGCACAGCATTACACCAGACCACTGCTCACTGTCCTGGACTAACACAGAGGGAGGAGCTTGTGACCAAAGCTAAAGGTGGAGCAAAAACCCTCACTTCTTTCATATTTAATGTTTTCCTTTTTTGCTCCCAGAAATAGAGCGGCTCACACATTTGTCTTGTGTTCAGTGTGTTAATGAGAAGATCCTTCAACACACTAAAGGGGAGTGAGCAGTTACCTCCCATGCTCACTGTGTGTCGTGTGTGTGTGTGTGTGTGTGTGTGTGTGTGTGTGTGTGTGTGTGTGTGTGTGTGTAAATGTAAATACACAAACGGCTAATGAACTGTTACTGAGCCGAAGCAGTTTAATGCGAGTGTGTGATGGTTTAGACGTGCATTCAGTGTGAAGCGGAACTGGTGGCCTCCAGTGTTTATTAACCATATTAGTGTTGATGATTAAACTGTGTGTTTAATGCACTAGAGTGTGGTGGGGTTTTCCCCAGAATGGTCATTCTACACACAAACAAAAAAAAAATTCCAGATATTGAGTGTGTCACTCACCTGCTGCTTTTACGTGGCAGTGGAAGATCCTTCTGGGTGGAATCATGGACAGGGGGGAGGGAGGGAGTGAGAGAGAGAGAGAGAGAGAGAGAGAGAGATCAGATCAGATAAAACACAATGGAGAGAGATCAGATCAGATAAAACACAATGACAATTCTGATACATCGACATTCAACACTCATTCACCCTATTAACACGGTCTGTCTCTGTCTTTCTTTTGGTCTCTCATTCTATGCTACTGTATGTCTGTTTCTACTGTACTGTATGTCTCTTTCTATCTGTCTTACTCTGTCTCTTTCGTTCTATGATATCTGTCCCTTTGTATTTCTGTCTGGCTCACTCGCACTGACTGTATTCATCTCTTTTTGTCTATATCACTTTCTGCATCTATCTCTGTGTCAAATTAATATTCTCAGTTCAGTCTCTCTTTCTCTCTTTCTTTCAGTTTGTCCCATTCTGTATGTTTTTATTTTATATTTTTCTGTCCATCTCTATGTCTCTATATCTTTCTTTTTCTCTCTGAGCATGTCTCTCTCCTGCTCTCTGTGGGACTAAAACCAAGTGTTAGTAAATGAGATCCCCCAGGACCTTGTCAGAGACACAGAGAGAGAGAGAGAGAGAGAGAGAGAGAGACAGAAAGAGAGGTGTAAACATCCTGTGCTTTTCTCTCTGTAGTGCTCAGAGATTCACAGGTTTCGTCATTTTTGTTCAATCATGTGACATATTTATTGAGTCGTTCACACAATTAGTGTGGTCAGTACAGCAAGAGAGTGTGTCGCTCTGTGGTATACGTTCAGCACCACGGACAGCAATGACATGCCACACAAACATGAACAATGTGTGTGTGTGTGTGTGTGTGTGTGTGTGTGTGTGTGTGTGTGTGTGTGGGCACAGTTTCTGTTTTCCATTCATCATTGCTGCTCTGACGCATCCAGTGTGTGTCCTGTGACTCACAGTCACTGAGAGGTTTATTTCTAAAATCCCTGTGTGTGTATGTCTGCTGTACTCCACACAGAAAAGCCTTGGAGACATGTTCACTCTGAGGGAAGACAGAGCTCAGTGAGACACTCGGTTCACCACTGATCACACACACACACACACACACACACCCGGTCTGCCACTTCACTTCACATTACAGACTGAAGTGTTTTATAATTATGACTTCTTTTTTTTTTATAAATGCACAAACGTATCCAGACAAATGAAAACAAAACATTCAGAAAGTAATGGGATATAAACATAGTCATATAATTCATTATTATATCCATCAGTATGTTTAATTTTTCATTTAACCTCAATACTTAATGCTTTTATTGAATCAGAGGGAGATAATGTCATGCCTGTTGCTGAGTCTGGATCTGCACATGGCCCAATAAACCGTAACTGTAGTCTAAAGCACCTCTTCACATGCAGGGTTAACTTTCACCACTCTACAGGGTTTAATACACAAATCAGCTCCTCACACTCAAACACAAATTTTCCTGATGTCATTTATTTACTGTATGATGTTGCGGCATGGTGACATAGTGTATATGTCACCTTGCACCCACAGTCTAGGGTTCGATTCCCACCTCTTCCCGGGTCTGTGTGCATCGAGTTTGGTGGGTTTTCTCCAGGTACTCTGGTTTCTTCCCACAGTCCAAGGATATGCAGATATGATTCATCTGTCTTCCCAAATTGCCCATAGTGTGAGTGTGCCTTGTGACGGACTGGCAACCTCTCCAGAGTGTATCCCGCATCATGCCCAGTGTCTCCTGTGACCTGGGATATGCTTCAGCACCCCACCGGCAACCATTTACAGGATAAAATGTTGCACATAGATGGATTCCAACTGTACAGGATGGATCTCAACACAGAGGCAGCAAGGAAGTAAAGAAATTAGGAGGATGTGTTCCTATACTGATGATGGATGGTGTAACTATGTCAGGATATTGTTGAAACTCTGCTCTCCTGATTTAGAATCACTTTTTTAAAACCGTTTTAGTAGCCGAGGGAATTCAGCTCGTTCATTCTTGTTGAAGTGTGCAGTATATCCTACCACATGCTTGTTGAAAGAATTACAGCAGCAGAAATAAAACATTTCACATTCTGTGCTTACTGTCTTATGGGACTTTAACAAGGCGAAGCTCAGCTATGAGCTACCCCAAATTTAGACAGTGTGTCACCTAGACCGCCAGACAGTGTATACTTAACCACTGCTACACTTTGACCAGTGTTTATTCCACTCAATTCCAACATCTAGGCAAAAGCTTAAAATGTGCCAAACTGTAGGGAGAATGTTGATAAGTTAGAGGTATTAGTGAGGGTGTCAAAGATCTACTGTCCTGCCCTGACAGGACAGCCCAATACGCTTATAGTGGTTATTTTTACATTATGGCCCAGGGATCATTTCCAAGAACAATTTAACCCAAAGTCTGGTTCATTTTGATCAGTGAGAACACAAGGAACCTTGCCTGGAAAAGGCGGCGGTCTCAGGCACAGAACAGACTAATTCGCCAGTCGTACCTGTAGCACACACCAATCATATCTTCTGACTTACACAGTCATAGCTAATACAGTAGGAAGGCATGTGAGATTGTTGCTCTTGACGTTTTTTTTATATTTTTTTTATGTAAATAGTATTAGGCATAGCGCAGAAGTTAACTTCCTCGTTGTCTTCCATTTTWAAAAAAAAAATTTTTTATTGCAACTCACAAACCAACTAAGTGTATACTGCCACCTGCTATATCGGAGAGTGTAAATATGCAAGTGTGCCTGACTACAGAGAACAATAATAATGTGAACTTTGGTCAGCAGAGGGGTTGAGAGGAGGGGGGGGCGGAGCAATCATCCCTGAGCATGGTGTAAATCGATTGTATCAATCGTAATGTGAAAACGCCCAGAGTGTCATCAGCTGACCTGGAAGAGTTCTGTCTGGACAAGCGAATTTCCATTATGATCCATGCCGAGTATAACAACATACTGTAGTTTACCAAAGTTTACCAAAGAACAACTCGAGTATCTCAAAGGAAGAGGCCTACAGGAGAGAACATTTTCAGTTTCTCAGCCCACAACTCATCTTCAATCTGGAAAAGTTTGCAAGAAATCACAAACAACAAACTGGAAACTGAGGACAATGCATGAAAACATGCAAGCTGGGAGAAGACCTGAATAAATTCTCCTGGAGGTTGACTGAAGCACCTGGACCAGACAAGGTGTCATTCTTCACTTTAAACTCTGTGCTGAACAATTTGCCCCGATATACTGTATACAGGGTACAGTACAGACATCTTTGATTAGATTCTTTGACTCCAAATGGTCTCTGTCTTCTTATTTCATTTCATTATGGCTTACAGCTAATGAAAACCCAAAATTCAGCATCTCAGAAAAATGTATATTACTTAATAGCAATTTTAAAATTTGCTATTTTGATATTTAACAGAGAAATGTTGAACTACTGTAAAGTATGAACATGTACAGTACAGTACAGTATAGCACTCAATACTTGGTCGGGGCTCCCTTTGCATGAATTACAAGGACTAAAGCGACTGGACTCRGAGAGCCCTCCAAGTCCTCTGTAAATTTTGCATTTCATTTGGAAATCAAGTTCCCAGAGTGTGGATGAAAAGAGGGCAGGCACAGAATCCAAGCTGCTTGAGGCCCAGTGTAAAATTTGCAGAGTCAGTGGTGGTTTGGGGAGCCATGTAATTTGCTGGGGTTCTTCCACTGTGTTTTATCAGGTCCAAAGTCATGCTTCATGCTTCCCTTTGCTGACCAGCTTTATGGAGATGCTGATTTCATTTTCCAGCAGGACTTGCACCTTCCCGCACTGTCAGAATTACTAATACTTGCTTTAAGCACATGGTATCTCCGTGCTTAATTGGCCAGCAAACTTGCCCAACCCAAACCCACACAGATGATTGTGTAGRGTAGTGTAAAGAGGAAGATATGAGACACCAGACCAACAACACAGAAGAGCTAAGAGCCGCTATTAGAGCAACCTGGGCTTCCATAACACCTCAGCAGTGCCACAGACTGATCGCCTCCAGGCCATGCAACATTACTGCTGTAATTCATGCAAAAGGAGACCATGATAAAGTATAATACATGAGCATACTTTTTAGTAGTTTCAAATGAAAAATCTTTTTTTTTTTCTAGTAATATTACTGTACTTAAGAATAGTATTTTTTGAGGTACTGAATTTTGGATTTTCATTAGATGTAAGCCATTATAATCAAAATTAAAAGAAATAAACACTTGAAATATATCAGTCTGTTTGTAATAAATCGATATTCTATAATTACTGAAATAAATGAACTTGATATATTCTAATTTATTGAGATGTACCTGAATATAGCAAAACTATACACTGGTTGTTCTGACCTCTGTGGCCAAAAAGGCCTTGGACGATTAATCCCATCTGATCTGAAAACTATAACTCACCCCACATGGAACTTATACAGTCTACATACAAGGTGAGCAGGTCTGCAGATGACACAGTCAACCTGGGCTGGCATTTCATCTTGCAACATTTGAACAAGAAACCTGTGCTAAGACCCTATGCATTAGCATTTAATATGATCGTGCCAGAGTTTCTCTACACCAAGCTTACTGTGCCTGAGTCTCTGTCTGTTCATCGCTAACTTCACTAACTGACAGACTTCACTTGACTTATTACATACGCCGCTATAACAGCCTTCAGACTGTCGAGTTTATAATAGGAGAGCCCTTGTAGGAGAGTCCTTTCATCCATTTCTCAATTAGAGCTAGTCTCTAGAATTAAAGGGTTCAAGAGAGTCCTGAGGCAGGGGAAGAAGATCAACCTGCCTTAGACAGCGCTGATCCAGACTGCCATTCTGGAGTCATGGCATCCATTCCCCAATCATCCATCGCTGTCTGGTACAGCGGAGCTACCAATCAGGTCATGCAAAGCCTGCTGCGTATCAACCGCTCAGCCAAGAAGATCACTGGCTGTGAACTCCCTCCAATCAATAAGTGCACTAACCAAGCAGACTGCAAGAAGAAGAAGGAGAAGGAACATCCAAAGAAATAATGATAAAGAAGTAGGAGGAAGAAATAAAAAGAAGAATCAATGGAAGAACATCAGAAGAACATTCACACAGCACAAAAAAGAATGGAAAATAATGAGAAATGCAGAGAAAGAAAGAACATGAGAAAACCAGGAAGAAAGAAGAGGAAGAATTTATGATTCATTAATGATTCATCAGTCAGTAGTCCATCCTCTTGGTTTTGTAAATCTGAATCTCTCTCTCACACACACACACACACAGTGAGCAAGTCTTTCCTTTAGATTAACTAAATGTGATTCATGAACACACTGACCACTGATACTCTCGATCTGGATGAAAAAACCCAAAGAGGCAAATGCAACTCATATTCCATTTTCCGCGTGCCTTATGTGTGTGTGTGTGTGTGTGTGTGTGTGTGTGTCTGTCTGTTCTTCGCTGCTCATCACTGCCCCCTTTACATCAGCTGCAAATTTACGCATGACCATGCAGCTGCTGTTTTACCTCCCTGATGTGATCGCTTGCAGATCTCTCTCTCGCTCTCTCTCTCTCTCTCTCGCTCTCTCTCTCTCTCTCTCTCTCTCGCTCTCTCTCTCTCTCGCTCTCTCTCTCTCCCCCTCTGTCTCTCTCGTTCTCGCTATGGTGTAATTCCCCACTGTGGATTTCCTGTTTTAGTTCTTCCTGTGTTAACAGTCTTTCCATTGTGACTCTGTACTGTTTGTCATTAAGTTCATTGTGCACCGGTATCCAAGCTCCGGGTTTCCGATTGGTGTTTCCTGACAAACATCCTGATGGACGTGTTACGTTTGAAGAGGTTTCGTGTCATTACAATGATTAAATATGAAAAACGTGTCATTCTTTAATAAACCACTTGGTCACATGCGGCCAGGGGAAAGTAATCAACTTCAGCATTATCTCCTGCTACATCACCCTGTGTGTGTGTGTGTGTGTGTGTGTGTGTGTGTGTGTGTGTGTGTGTGTGCGTGTGTGTGTGTGTGTGATTAATTTCCTGTAACAGCATGACACTGTAAGCGATTTATTCTTCTATAAATCATCCATCTCTGATATTCGCCCCTTCATTGTTTTTGACATTTGTAGACACACCCATGGTGGGTGTACATGTGTGTGTTAGTTCATGTGCATGCCTTTGAGCCTTTCACACACATACCCCTCTCACAATGCATTACCGAGTAGAGACACACTGATTAGAGAGAGTGAGATCTTCATCTAAACCCCACACACAATCTGGTGTCATGTTTGCTCACTGACTCACAGCACTCCAACTGCATGAGTAACTGAATGCCCAGCTCCACACGTCACACCAGCTCTGACGTCACGTCCGTCCCTCACAAATGTGTGTATGCACGTGCATTATTTAAATCCTCTGAGCTGGCCAGGATGCCCGCTGCCTGACTTTCATAAACGTCCTGTTTCACTCTCATGGCGCGCTTCATGCATTAATCTAATCATTTCATTCAAGAATAATCTCGGTCTGGAATTGACTTCATTCGTATGTGTGACGGCATTACTCCTGCCACATTATTGTCTAAATGTTATCTTTTAAAAGTAAAAATCACTAATAAATAGAACTGATATATAACTGCGGGACGAAAGACTGACGTAAACAATAAAAAACACGTGTGTTGCGCTATAAGAGGAAAGTAATCCACAAACGGGTGCTGTGATGTGACCTGATGTAAAGTTCCGGTAACAGCACACCTGAAAGTGTTTTGTTCCTCTCATTCTACGTTTATTCACTACAGCGACATCCAAGACGTCCAACATCTTGTGCTTTTTATTCATTTCTAGTTCTCATTTAATGCGCCTCTCTAATGAAGTTAAAAGCCTGTTTTGTTACAGTCAAATTAAAGCAAAGTATAAACCTTTCTGTCGCTTATATATTAGAAATCTTCCAGAGTTACCTCTGACACTGGAGACTCCTTACATCAATGTTAACCTTAATCTCCTTAAAGAAGCAGCATTTACACAGGCTTTTAATCTGTATATCCGGATGTACAAGTTGTCATGAATGACTTGTTACTATGAAATAGCAATAATGTAGATCAATGCGCAATTAATCAACACCTTCTGACCAAACAGAAGCAAGAATGCAACAGTGCTTTGGTGCAAAACTGACTTTTTGGCCCATCTGTTTTCCGCTGTAAGAAGAACACGCATCACTACAGCCGAGTGGAGAATGCATTAACCAAGCTGCTCACTTCCCCATAATGCATTTCTCTCTCTACACATGTCTCTCTCACACTTTCTCGCTCTCTCTCTCTCGGTGGTGTCATAAACAAATGAAATCATAGATCTGACCTCTGACCTTTGCTCTCTGGAGACTGGGTGCTGAGCCATATGGTGGTGACAGGGCAGCCTGGCAGAGGTGTTAACTGTCTCTTCTGTGCAAGTGTGTGTGTGTGTGTGTGTGTGTGTGTGTGTGTGTGTGTGTGTGTATGCGAGTGTGTTTGTGTGCGTAGCAATGCATTGGCACCCCATTTAGGGTGTACCCTACCTCGTGCCCCAAGTCTCCGGGGATAGGCTACAGGCGTTATGGCAGAGGTGTTAACTGTCTCTTCTGTGAGTGTGTGTGTGTGTGTGTGTGTGTGTGTGTGTGTGTGTGTGTGTGTGTATGCGAGTGTGTTTGTGTGCGTCAGATGGAGTGAAGAGACCCAAAGGACAGAGAAAGCCGTTAGAGGACAATTATTCTTGTGTCAAGATAACAATCCTTCCCCCGTGTCGGAAATGTGCGATACAAGATAAACACGCATGCACACACACACACACATACAATCATGCAAACACATCTTTACATCTGTTAAACCAACCAGAGTATACAAAAAAAATAACAGGACATATGCGTCTGTCAGTCTTAGAGCAGGAGGTGTGGCCTATATATCTGCTAAGTTAAATAAACGAAGAGGGCTCCCAGTGTCAGTGAAGGAGGCGTGGCCTAATATGTCTCCCAGTGTCAGTGAAGGAGGCGTGGCCTAAATGTCTCCCAGTGTCAGTGAAGGAGGCGTGGCCTATATGTCTCACAGTGTCAGTGAAGGAGGCGTGGCCTATATGTCCCATAGTGTCAGTGAAGGAGGCGTGGCCTATATGTCCCATAGTGTCAGTGAAGGAGGCGTGGCCTATATGTCTCATAGTGTCAGTGGAGATGTGGGCCATATGTTGGCCAGTGTCAATGAAATGCATGGTCTATATGTCTCCCAGTTTCAGTGAAAGAGGCGTGGCTTATGTGTCTGTTAGTTTCAGTGAAGGTAGCTTGGTCTATATGTGTCTGCTAGTGTGGAGGAAGGAGGTGTGACCTTCAATCAGAAACAGTCGTTTACATTCCCTAACAGGCTGTTTATTTCCTACTTCATGTTCTGCATCTGCATATCCAAAATGCTTAAATAGCAAAAAACTCTGCTAAAAATGAAAATGAAAGTATTCTGCCGCACAGCATGGCCTGCACGACAACATGCTTGGAGATATGTGTTTTTTTTAAAGCATTGACAATAAATTGGCACAGCTAATAATAATAATAATAATAATAATAATAATAATAATACAGAGACACATTCTACAACTGGAGTTTTGAAACCTGGTCTAAAAACTAGTAATTGTAGAACTTTTTTTTAGAATATTTGCATTTACACGCTGATACAAAATCTGTGGTGCATGTGCCAAAGAAGTAACTAGAAGAATAGAAATCACACAGTGCATTTAATAACATAAAATCTGTTCTAACATCTAAGAAAATCCCACTTTGAAAAAGATTTTGAATTTTAGACTGTTATGTTATATCTACCCTGTTATATGGAAGAGAAATATGGGCATTGGATAAAAACCTTAGCGACAAATTAGATGCTTATGAAATGTGGTGCATTAAAAAAAACCTCGTAAACATTTCATGGAAAGAAAGAAAAATGAATGATGAAACACTACTGATCTCAGGAGAGAGAAAAAAAGTGAATTGTGCTAAATATCATGAAAAGGAAAAAAAAATTTCCCCGGATGTATATCAAGACAGTAAATTTTACAGTATATAAAACCATTAGAAGGAAAAATGTGAAGGGAAAAAGGCACAGGAAGACCTAGAAGACACTCACTCACTTATTGTCTATACCGCTTATCCTGTATTCAGGGCCTGGAGTCTATCCCAGGTGACTGAGGGCACAAGGCGGAGTACACGCTGGATGGGGTGCCAATCCATCGCAGGGTACGCACACACACATGCACACACTCATTTACACACTACGGACAATTTGGGAACGCCAGTTAACATAATCTGCATGTCTTTGGACTGGGGGAGGAAACCGGAGCACCCCGAGGAAACCCACCGAACACAGGGAGAACATGCAAACTCCATTGCACATTGACCCAAGACGGGAATCGAACCTGGACCCTGGAGGACGTGAAGGAATTAGGAGGGGAAATTCAAGGAGAAAAAGGCAGAGGAAGACCTCGAAGAAAAGGTCTTGATAATATTTCAAGCTGGAATGAGACCTCATAAAAGAGCAGCATGGAACCGGGTACAATGGCGACTCACGACTTCCAACCTTGAAACTGGACCATGACAAAATCTAGATGTGGAACACCTCTTTGATGGGTAACGCGGCCTCGGTGTGTACTACCGGTATATTGGTTTTGCGGTTCTCGGTATTATCGCGGTGTCTGACGTCAGTGCAGCAGCTGATGGATGGATTCTCTCACCTGCAGCCGCCGGCGCCGGATGATGCCGGTGTCGTCCATGGTCGGGCCGGGTGATGTCTCGGTGGCACAGGGGAAAGAAGCAGGGCTGGTACACGGTTCCGGTGTGTTTAACCCGAGCCCGGGGAATCCTCAGTCTACATGCAGAGATGGTGAATCATCTGAGCGCCGCCGTCCGACTACACATGCCGGTTTAACCGTGTGTCACTGTCTCCTTAAAGACTGTCCACACACACACACACACAAAGCATCAGTGCTGCATCCGTTTCGTTTCTCCTCCTTTATCCGTTATCTTTCTTTGATCCTTTGCGCGCAAAGAGAGAAACCCGGCCGCTCCGTCGGCACGTGCAACATTTAAATAGAAACAAAAAAAATGGAGCTCGAGCGGTAAGAGACGCAACGCGGAAGTGTGCCTGTGTGTGTATATGTATGTGTGTGTGTGTGTGTGTCTGCCTCCCGTTATTGCAGCACCGGACGCACGAGCTCCTTGTCTCCTCCTCGCGCTCAGAGCTCAGCTGATTCGCCCGTGCGCGCGCCCCCTCCGCTCCTTTTATACTGAGCGCAGAACAATGCGTGGGCTAATCTCACACTCTCTCACACACACACACACACACACACACGGTCTCTCTCTCTCTCTCTCTTCCACCCCCCATATGTGTGTGTTCGCTGTTGTACTACTAACGTAGTAAAATCCGAATGGAGATCCACCTGCGTTTCTACTGCGTGTCATCTCTTTTATGCCGTGACGTAGACGTGTAGTGACGTACAAACATGCCAAGATGTGTCTTTTTAATTATTTGTTTGTTTGTTTACATTGTGCATCTTGTAAAAATAGATATGTCTGTCTGTCTGTCTGTCTGCCATATTTGTCTGACTGTCAATCTTTCTGTCTGTATGTACAATATGTCTGTATATTTGTCTGTCTGTCTATATTTGTCTATCTGTCTGTCTATGTCTGTCTATCTGTCTGTCTGTATATGTCTGTCTGTCTGTATGTACAGTATGTCTGTATATTTGTCTGTCTGTTTATATGTGTCTATCTGTCTGT
The DNA here is from genome assembly GCA_003987875.1 of Clarias batrachus. Classification (NCBI taxonomy): domain Eukaryota; kingdom Metazoa; phylum Chordata; class Actinopteri; order Siluriformes; family Clariidae; genus Clarias; species Clarias batrachus. The sequence goes on from QMIH01002851.1 coordinate 40,707, forward strand.
CTACGTCTGTATATTTGTCTGTCTGTCTGTATATGTCTGTCTATCTGTCTGTATGTCTGTCATATTTGTCTGTCTGACTGTCTGTCTTTCTGTATGTGTCTGTCTGTCTGTCTGTATGTATGTATATTTGTCTGTCTGTCTGTCTGTATGTATGTATATTTGTCTGTCTGTCTGTCTGTATGTATGTATATTTGTCTGTCTGTCTGTCTGT
>QMIH01002851.1:41289-51609 GCA_003987875.1 Clarias batrachus
TGTCTGTCTGTCTGTCTGTATGTATGTATATTTGTCTGTCTGTCTGTCTGTCTATGTCTGTCTATCTGTCTGTCTGTATGTCTGTCTGACTATCTGTCTTTCTGTATGTGTCTGTCTGTCTGTCTGTATGTATGTATATTTGTCTGTCTGTCTGTCTGTATGTATGTATATTTGTCTGTCTGTATATGTCTGTCTATCTGTCTGTCTGTCTGTATGTATATTTGTCTGTCTCTCTATATGTGTCTATCTGTCTGTATGTCTGTATATTTGTCTGTATATGTATGTATGTATGTATGTATGTATGTATGTATGTATGCATGCTTGTCCAGCCAGTTTCGACTTAGATATCTGCCTGAAATTTAACCTGTATCATAAATGAAATCAAAATGCAGAGTAAAAGTTATTTTATGAACAGTTATATGCCAGATTTAATAATAGAGTTTTTAAATGAGCTACTAATTAGCTACTTGCTTAATGTAAACAAACACCTCCTCCAATAGATATTAATTAGAACAGCTAAACTGAATATTTTTATTATTACATAACAGTGCTGACGTGGTATAAGAGAATTTTTCAAAGCGTGTTTTTTAAAACACTAAATCTTAATCCGATCTACTTCTTCAATTACTCACATGTGATTCACTCGATTTAACCCTGTGATTTCCTGAACAAGGAGTGTATTTGGCTGAGAATGAAAGAAGTACAACTTAGTGTAAACCAGACATAAGATACTCAACCTTACAAGATTTTATTTCTTTGTATTAATGATTTTTTTCTGAATTCTGCCATACAGAATGACAGACAGACATGCACCGGGGCTTCAACCTGAAATAATATCACTAATTACAATTTAAATCTCATAACTTTGTTTATTAGCTCTGATGAATATATATTTAAAGTAAATCTAAACCTAATTACATAATAAAAAAAATGAAACAGTTTTTTATTTATTTAATGTAAATTATCTCTTGCAGTATACTTGTAGCACCTTCATAGGCCACAAGGGGGCCACGGCCCATGCTTTGGGAAACGCTGCTGTACACCAAACCTTTCGAACAGCATAGCTCAGCCTGGGCTACTTTAAAACGTGCTCAGAATACTTAAGTTAGTCTAGAGTTTAGCCTTCAGCAATATTATCTAATACAACAACTATTTCTTAATGAAGTGTTGGATATCTCATGTAGTTTGTTAAATACTGTACTGAAAATGAAAATTGTTGTAGTTAACATGCAAAAACCAATAGCAAAAGAGTTCACTGCAGAGCATCGATTCTTTACTATCATGATTGTGCGGCTGACTGGGAGGGAGCTGTGGCACGCCGGTGCCACCCAGCATTGTGAGAGAGTATTGTACAGCATACCGTGACCTCAAGAAAAGATTGAAATTCAACATTTGAACTACTGTTTCTATTGAATGCGTATCACTTTCACGTCATCATAAATCAAACCATTGGAAGAATCGTTTATATAGGCACAGCTAGCATAGTTTTACATCATTTATATGAAATAATTAAGGTTATGTGCTGACATAGTAAAAGGCTACAGTCATTAGCTAGCATAGATAGCTAGATGTGTTTTAAATTATCCATTACCCATGGTTCCTTACATACCTAAAACTATTGCCCATGGATATAGAGTTGGTCTGGTATCATACTATTTAGAACATTATAGTAAATTATGAATTTCCAGCTTTCTCAACATCAGCTCTGTACACTGTATTACTCTATATATGTATAATATCCTGTCAGAAAGTTGATCTACTTACATCTCACATTTATACTCTATGTGCATTCATTATATTCTAGGTACTAATACATGAACATTGTAATATATATATATACCAATAAATGTCTTTAAAAATATATTATAAAATGTTAGTTGTGAATATTACATTTTGCTATGGCAACAATAATTATGGACTCTGGTTTGGAGGATTATACCAGGTTCTGGCAACCTGGTTTAGGGAAACCGCACACTATGGCTGAAAATGGTAAAGCAGTAGAGATGAGATCATTTGCAGACGAGATCCAAAATTACGTCATTGTTTCTTGGCTGGTTATGAGAAGCTAATTTTACAATGCATCAGTCGTTCATGCAGAGTGAAGACAGACAGAAAAGGACGAGAAAGAAAACTAATAAGATAGATGGAAAGTATTGCATTTGTCAACATATATTGCACCACATACAACATAGATAACCATACAAGGGCAGAAGTTTTTACATGTAAAAAAAACAACAAAAAGATGCTAATCCTAATCATGTTGCCACCCTAAGTATGTCATGATCTCAAAACTAAAGTAGCTGAAATTAAAAAAAAAAGACAGTGGAAACAGTGAGAATCGCTGACAGCAGATGGTGTGATCACTCACCCTCTACGCTCGTCATCACACATGCCAGAAACAGCAGGGACAGTAAGTTGTGTGATCAAACTCAGAATGAGTTGTACAGAGAGAACCACTAAAACTGTATCAGTGACTGAATGCAGCTCTGAAGGTTTACAGTCCTTTAACTTGTTTCATATGTCCAGGAGTAGTAAATCAAGCTGCAAATTAACTAAGAGGTAACACGGGACAAATCAGAAGTCAAATCTTTAAAGAATGGAACTCAAAGAGACCAAACAAAAAGTAAATACTTGTTTTAACAAGGAGTCAGATATCGTAGGACTGTGTTAAGCATGTCAGATCCATAAACAATGGGCCTGAAAATAAATAAATAAATAAATAAATAAATAAATAAATAAACTTAAAGAGTGTGACAAATGAAAAATCTTAAGTGCTCCAAAGATTGAGAGGTAAGCCAGAAAGAGCGAGACTAGCCAAGCATTAAAGCCCTAATAACTCTAACTGAACTAGAGCCAGAATTTTAAAAACTGATACTAAGCAATAGTAGAAGCCCAAAACACCAGGAGTTAGAGCTGTAAAGACTGGGACTAACCAAGAATCAAAGATCTCAAAAACTTGGACTAAGAAAGAGATAAAACTCGATACGAATGAACTCGGTTAGAAACCTAAAGACTGGTACTAGACAAAAAAATAAAACTGTAAAGACTGAAATTAAGGAAGAAATAAACCCCGTAACACTGGTACTAAGAACAAGATAAAAACCCGTAACACTGGGACTAAGGAAAAGATAAAAATGTTGAAAATTTAATTAAGGAAGAGTTAAGAATGGGAGTAACCAACAATCAAAGCCCTAAAAGCTGGGAAAATCCAACACCTGAAGCCCTAACAACATAACAATAGTCTGAAACCTTATAACTAGGTCTGACCAAGAGTCAAAGCTTTGAAACATAAAGCTAGTGTAGTTAAATAACCAACAGTCCAAGTCTTAAACCGTGTACGAATAAACAGACTGCTCCAAAACGCCCTGAATAAAGGGGGGGAAAACCTAAAAGGGCAAGATGCTGCCACTACAAGAGAACAGCCCAGTAAGGCTAAGACTAACCAAACTTCAGAGCCCAACAGTTCCACAGTTCCAGCCCTAAACACTGCAGCATTCTTCTAAGCTTTTTATTGACATGGGTTACTTTGTTGTACTTTGTCAAAGTAAAATACCACAAGGTTGCAAGGCAATAAGGCAAATGATATGACATTTTACTTATTATGTTATTTCTCATAATATTTTATTATGCAGTATTTTTGTAATAAAAAAGTAAATAAAGTAAAAAAAGTTGCTTTTAGCTGTTTGTTAAAATCACACGTAGATATATATCTGATGAATATGTAATTGTAATGATGTTCAGAGCTTTCCAGAAAGTAAAAATAAATTCATTAAACTATAACTTAAAAAAAAAAAACATGCGTGCTGGAAAAGCATATTGCAGTTTAATTCTCATGTATCATATTTTAAAACTAACACCGTGTCGCATTTGATGCATTTGATTTTTAAAACATCATTAATTAAATTAAATGTGCATGTGGTTGTTGAGTAAAATAAGCTTGTCTAAATATCTGGATATGTTTTATAATTTATGAATGAAAATGTAAACACTCATATAAAGTAAAGTCTCCACTTTTGATTTAACATTTGACATATGATTTAATAGTTTGGCTTTGTAAACACATTTCAGACGCTTTCTTTTAGTGAAGTCTGGATGTAGAATTTGTCGCTTGTTAATGGTGTTGTTGTTTTTTTTTTACTCCAGGGATGTAAAAAACCTGGAAACTTCAAGTCCTGCTCACTGTATCTTTTTTTTTTTTTTTTTTTTTTTGCTTTGTTTGTTTATCTACTTTATGCAACTATCTGCTTGTTTTTAAAGACGTCGACATACTGTACCTGTAACACTACCAGAATCATGTTTTCACGCCTGCCATCTTCAAATATTTATTTCAGCAGGTTGGTGTTACTGGAAACACAATAGTAGATTATTCCTGTTAATTACAGAAGGAAAGCTGAATCTGCTGACTGTTGTGCTGAGAGTTAAGATGCAATTAAGTGGTATTAAGTACATTACTACATTCTCACTAAAAGAGGGCGCTGTTTCACAATACTGTACTGCCTGGCACAATTCATCACACATCACACATTACAACTTCTGAAAAGCAAAAAAATTGTCAGACACAAATGGCATACAGTATGTGATGAGGGAACAGATCTAAACTTTTTCACTTTTTTAAAAAATTGTAATGAATGCATGGATTTTGTTAAGTTCTTGTTAATTAATTAGAATAATGTTAATTAATTGATGTGATTATGGAAGGAGGTATGCTCATTAAATGGAAGTAGGTGGTAAGGAGTAAAGAATAGATCAGCTATAAGAGATGAAATAATGATAAAATTGTCATGATTATTATTCCACATATTTATGATATATAAATATATATTAATGTATACTGAACTGCTGTTCAGAGATCTTCATATGTAACCAGTTTTACTGAGCGTGCTCCTTTAATACCAGATTAGAATTTCTTGATGAGTATTCTGACATTTTTTCCCCACATTGTTAATGAAATTTGATTCTTGTATTTTGAAAAACTTGAAAATGCAACCTAAATTACAACGTTACTTTTTCTACTCACTTGCCTTGAAATGTAGGTGAAAAAAAATATATAATTTTGTGGCACTTATTTTGCAAAAAAAAAACAATGTAATTTATTATAATTATTTTTAATGGTTTTATTTGAAGATCATCTGTTATTGAGAATGAAAATAAAATCCTAAATCCTTCATATCTTTTTCAGGCCATTGAGACATAATGCTAAGTCATGTTTTTCAAAATATAATCTTTTTTTTTTTTTTTTTTTTAGGATTTCAGGAACGTATCATGTGTTGAGGATTTTGCTTTATTAATAGCAAAGGAGCTTCAGAAAATTTGGAAATTCAGAAATAATATGTCTCATGCCACAACTGAAGTCACAGAAATCATGTTAACGTTTGATGTGAAAATGACTTGAATCATTTGCTTTTTACAGTATCTGCATGATTCAATGCACTGAGCTGCTGCCACATGGTGAGCTGATTAGATGAACTACATGAACTGCATTAATGAATGAATGAATGTTCAGGCCCCGCTGAGCTTTAAATATAAATTATGACAATATATTTTTTGATCTATATCCAGCTGCATTCTTATAACCATTAGAAAATACAATATCTTGTGTGAGGTTTTATTCTACCACAAGCTCAGTTGGTTCCTTACCACGTTATTTGCTCTGGGTTGTACTAGGAGATTTAACTCTCCCTCCACACTGCTTATATAATATCTTCCCTGCATTAGCACTGTTATGTGGCACTGCAGTGGATTAAGGCTATAAGAACATTTTGAGCTACTTGTCGGGGTAAACACCGAGGCCCGGGTCTTTTGTGGTTATTTCCTGGAATAGCTTACACACAAAGCACACATTGTTCCTGTCTAAATGAGAAAATCCAAATGTCCATTTGCCCTCTCAGCCTGAAAATGAACCAGGCCTGAGAAAGYCTGCAGGTCAACTGTTCAACCATGGTTATGAAACAGAATGATTTATGTAACTTTGCCCTTAGTCAATAGCGCAGAAGGGCATTCAAACAAGTTACAGTAGTAGTTATCACCGTCAGYCATGGTGTCCAACCCTTTATTTTGACATACATCTGTTCTTTTGTCTCGCTAGCTTATGKATGTTTCCAGTTCCCATGTTTCCATCAAATGTGCCATTTTACAGTACCAGTAGCATTATTGTGGTTTTTAGATAATTTTATCATTCTACATTTTGATAAGCTGATTTACTGCACCACAAATAAGCGTCAAATGATCTGTTTCAGATGCGTAACCACTGAACAGGATGAAAAAGAAATGTTGAGTCCCCGAGTATTTCAAAGTTAGAATCTCATTCAAAGATGGCATAGAGATATGAAGAAAAATTATTTTGTTACTCTTTTAAATGCCTGTTTTTCTGTTCCTTGTTTCCCCGATGAGCATCATACTGTGTCTCAGCCCCAAATCATGCTAATGTCTGGTAAGCAGACCTACCGAGCCTCACGTCTACCTCATTAAGCAGTGGGTTCGCCAAGGTGAGAGAAATCAATAGCAGATTTTTTTACATTTTAACTGAAAATATCCATGATATGCATGAATGCAATTAGTTCATAATATGCACACATGATTCTAAATAGTTCATTTTCATGAAGTCTGGAATTACACAACATAGCTATGATCACCGGACAGTAACGGTATAAGATCAATGCTTTAAACAATGCACAACTATGCACTCACAGACTTTTATGTGCTTTAAATTGTGTTTTATGAAACATAATAATCAGGTGAATGAGATGAATCATTTTTTAAATAGAGATTTTATATCCTGTGTTACGCTGTTATTGCAAGAAATCAAACCAATACATGATTAAAAAGTGATGTCTCCAACATGCAGGAAAACAAATCATACAAACAGTGCTGCCTAGAAAACCACAACAATCTCCCACAGCTTTCAGATTGGCGCCAATTACACAAAACAAAATCACTGGGGTTTATTTCTTTGAGCTTAAACRCTGCAAAGGCATCTTAACAGATTAGCTTTTTGTGTTATAAGCAGTGTGGGAATCCCGCKTTTCCTGAAATTAACTCTTCATAATCGATTGTCAAAGACTGAATCTGAACGTCTGGATTCTGACAGCTCAGAAGGTATTGATTAGTTTTCTATTACAGTAGTTCTGATAGGACTGCAGGTTTATATTAAAGCACAATTCTTTGGATTTTAAAACAGCCAGACTGATAGTTATGATCTATAATTGTTTCTGGACATCTTCTATTTTATTTCCATAATTTTTAATTCTGTAGAAATGCTTTGCGACAATGACCATTGTTAAAAGCCCCATGAAAATAAAATTTGATTTGATTAAGTTGAATTAAAAAACACCAGTAGGTGGCATGATGGCACAGTGTTTAGCACCGTTGCCTTGTACCTCCAGTGTTGAGAGTTTGATTCCTGCCTGGGGGTTTGGGTTTCCCCCGAGTACTCTGGTTTCCTCCCACAGTCCAAAGACATGCAGATTAAGTTAATTGGTGCTTCCATTTTGCAAGTATTGTGTAAATGAGTGTGTGGTTTGTGCAAGTGTGTGCCCTGCGATGGATTGACCACCCTGTCCAGAGTGTACCCTGCCTTGTGCCCAAAGTTTCCTAAGATTCCAAAGTTTCCTTCCTGTTCCGCTATATAGGATATGCAGTTTGATAAATGAATAAATGATAGAAAACCATCAGTGACTGTTTATATTAAAGGAGTCTCCAGTGTCAAGGATTTGCAACAGTCAGAAATAATTATAAGCTTTAGAAGTCTTCAGGACAGAGAAGTTTGACTTTGTGGCTTCTCATTTCAGCAAACAATATTTCTAGTTGCTATAACTTAAATGAAAACAGGAAGTTGTTTCCTGAATGTTCTACAACCTTAAAATAAAACTATAAATGACTATAAATAAATTTTACATGATACTTAATTTTATTAAAACTGAATGTTGGCAAAATGGCATGACACAAGAGGAATAAAACACTTCGGAATGTGTTGGTATCAGAAAACTTTCCCCAACTCATTGATTATATTTTAGTAACAGCATGTCCCAGAATGCATTAGTCCTTACATATGATACTACGTTTTGAAAATGATAGCTCCAGTTTAATCACTGAATAATAACTAAACATTCAGTTTGCGCACTACTAAATGAAAGCTTTTCTTACATCTCAGCTACCTTGCATTTGTTCAGCCGAAATTCTAAAGACACAAATTTCAGACTCAGTAACAGCTCCTATGCTGATCGACTACATTCAGGACAAACATTCACTCTGACAGTTTCAGTGATGAAGTAAATCCTTCACTGTGTTCAGTTTCATCCAGACTTATATAATCTCTGTRATATGTACATGCACGACATAGCTATGTTTGCTGACTCTGCATGTGTGAGTCAGCAGTACTTGGGGCCGTTCACTTCATTGTCATCAGGAGTACTTAACTGTGCAGAGCTCAGGAGCTGCACCATGCTGTGGTTCTTATACTTTTTGTTTTTGCAGTTGCAACCTTACATAACTCTCTGTGTGTGTGTGTGTGTGTGTGTGTGTGTGTGTGTGTGTGTGTGTGTGTGTGTGTGTGTTTGTGTGTGTGTGTGTGTTTGAGAAAGACGTCCTACAAGCCCCGCCCCCATAACCTGCCCCCCTCTGCAGTTAGTAGTTTAGATTCTGTGCCAAACTTCACTGAGTGATGATGGTCTTGACTAAAACAACATGCATGAGGAATGACAAAGGAGTTTTTTTTTCTACTGAAAACTCCTTTTCTACTAACTAGTTACTTTTATCAGAAGGTAATGCTGTAATGTAACTGATTACTTTTTAATGACAGTAATTTTGTAATGTAATTAGTTACTTTAACGTCACCCGACACTGGTCTTAACTCATAAAATTCCCCCTACTCATTAATAGGGTCGACGAAAACAACAGGTCCGTAGGCGTTTGTCCTTATATGGAAAGGTAATGTTTCCTTGTCCAGTTTCAAACTCGAGATGAAATAATCTCTGCATGTCATACAAATTCTGATGCAGTAAGAAATGTTCAGTGTTCTTGTATTTAAAGCATACACAAGTCAGAGAGTGTCAGCTTGAATATTTGCTGTAATTTAAACTTNCAAACACTAATATTCCTTTATATACTACAGTTTTACTCTACTTTCTCTAATGTTTACCATAATGTCTTTTTCATACTTCACTTTTGTACCCACTATATCTTTATTCACATCACTTTTACCCACCTATAGTTTTATTTACCTCACTTTTACCATACTTATGTACCTCACTTTTTAGGGTAAGGTAAATAAATAGGGATTTTTTTTCACTTTTCCCCACTATACTGTACATTTATTTATCTCACATACGTTTATATAGGTTCACTAATTTGCCCGTGACTACTACTAACGCTCTTTTCCAGTGTAACACATCAGGTGCAGATTGACTTGCTTCCTCTCACTGAAATGGTCCTTCTCTCGTCACTCAACCTGGCCTCTTGGGCAAGTCTGCTTGTATTTGTTTGGTGCAGGGAGGAACTGTGTCTTCAGGATGGACATCATAAATCCAAGCCCGGTCCAGAGCCCGGTCTAAAAGACTGCTCACTGTACAAGAAGAGTAAGTAAATATAACCATGTTCTATTGCATTGGATGTTTTAAGCAAATGATGACATTTAAGTTTTACATTTACTGCCGGTGTGTATATAATGTTAAGGCTATATTTTAGACTCTTGCTGCTCGGAGCAGGACATCGCGAACCTGACTGCTTCTACTAACGGTTTATCGTGGGACAGATGTGGCTCTCTCAGTCCCGTGTAAGTGTCACTGCTTTGCTAAGATCCAGACAGGTTACTTTTGGTAATTGTAATTAACCAAATCTCTCTCTCTCTCTCTCTCTCTCCCCCTTTTCAGATGTGAGGAGGTCCTTAAAAGAGTTATCTGTTTTTACCGCTGCTCTCCTGATGTCACATACTGGCCACACCCTCAGAGTGGCTCTTCCCCCAGGGCAGTGCCTCTATGCCACAGCTTCTGCAGAGATTGGTGAGGCCACACCCACCTCATTAGCAGCACACATGGAAAAACCAAAAACTCCGCCTTTAAGCATGGTCCTTCATTTTTCAGGAGTACAAAAATGTAAACTAATTTTAGTTACTAATATACAAAAGTGTTGCTTTGTCTCAGGTATGAAGTCTGTAAGTCAGACCTCACATGTGCGCGAGACTGGAGCAGTGACCCCAGAGGACTCAACTGCACCGGCAGCTGCATACCTTATCAACAGGTAGACGACACTCGAGGGATTTCATTACATTTCGATGGGGGAACTAATTGGATGGAGGGATTTCAAATATGGATAGCTCATTAATGG